>ML842496.1:0-11518 GCA_009831015.1 Picea engelmannii | reverse complement strand
CCTTTCCAGGAGATCTCACTTGTATAGTGTGCCCCGCACAAAATAATTGATATAAAATTCTGAAACTCACACCCAAAATACTACAGACTGTCCACGATCCAATGAAACAAGTCCCATTCAATTTGGATGTTCTAGGAAGAAGTCATGATGGTTTTACTTGGAACAACTTCTTGAGACTAGTCAATAGGACTAGTCAGATACCCTATCTTACACAGGGTGTATCTACAAATTTAAGATGACCCAGAAGCTGAAATTTTTACCACAGATAAAATACTAATTTCTGTAAATTTTCTCCGGAGTTCAGGGTCTGAAACGTTACAGAAAATTTTTTATAGAAAAAATTCTACAATGACTCATTTCAGGATGATTCCAGAACCCTATCTTGTATTGGTTGTATCTCCGAAAGTATAAGGCCTCAGGAGCTGAATTTTGAACCCAACGTACCTTGATCCGTCTTATAAATACTCTTTAAGCCGTTCCTCCTGAAACGTTGTAGAAAAAAAGTTATAGCTAAAATTCCACAGTGTCTCAGATGTAGCAGCGAAACCCCAAGACCTTGAGCTCTGATACCATATGTTAAGAACCAAACATCAATATAGCATAGAAAAACCTCAGGAAAAGTACTCAACGCCTTGAAAAAAAGATAATTTCAGATAATAAGCCTCTTCGAGGGGGAAACCTCCTTTTACCCCACTTAAATGTTCAAGTACAAGATGATTTCAAAATGAAATTGTCTCCTTGGTATATATAGGAGACTAGCAGGTTTAATGGCCTAAAGACGACATAAATAAAATAACATTACTAATCTAAATTACAACTAATGGCCTAAAGCCGACATAAATAAAATAACATTACTAATCTAATATGCCCCAATTAAGTGGTAATGAGCCAATATTAGGGCTTAACACCTTAGCCCCATGAATGTTAGCACCTCCCCACACACACAAAAAAAATACAGCACAAGAGAAACTCATCCCACTGAAGAAATACAACTCACCAAAGTGATATCTCAACCAAGATCTGAGATAACTCATCCAACAAAGAGGAATATGGTCCACAATAGAGGAAACTCACCCAGAAATTGTACTTGAACTGCATACAACCCAAACTAGGGTGTTGAAGGCCAAAACTTAGGCTCATTATCTAGTAAAATCGCCTAGCAAGTAGGAGAATGTTCCCTCAATTAATAACTCATCCCAAACTTAAGAAAATCATCCCTCAACTATAAAACTTGGTCCCAACTCAATGAAATTGGTCCCCCTTAGCAAGAAACTCGACCCACCTGGTCAAAAATTCTCCTAGAACCACAAACTCACCCTCCAAAGGCCAAAATCATTTTTTATATAAGCAACTCTTCCATGAGTGAGAAATACTCAGCCGCCAAAGGAGAAACTCAACAACAATAAGAAAACTCAGCCACAAAGATGATTAAACTCAACAACATTAAAGCACAATGAAGAAGATATGAAAGATGTGGATGATTTTCTCTCTATGACCAGCTAGGGTGGATGGTCTCACCAACAAAAACAATCTTCTTCTCTACGGTTTTTCGTCCCAAGATCCAAAAGCCATAAGATCTCTCTGAATTTAATTTTTAGAAAATGACAATTGCATAATGAGAGAGGGCGCCCTCATTCTCCTTGTATTTCCTCGTTGACCCTTTTTGAACCCTATTACCCTTTGAATAAAGTAAAGCGACTTTATAAACTCAAGTTTCTTAAAACACCTTTTTAATTAATTACTCAATGGCACTTTAGAAATATAACATGTTCCAACCCAATGACATCAAATAATCGTCTTGACCCCCTTTTTGTTGATTTCTATAGCCTATAGCATTCAGTTAGGCTACCACATCATCCATCTGAAGTGATCACTTGGAAAGGAACATCGCATCCCTCCATTCCCCGGATTTATTTCCCTTAAGCAACCACAAACCAGGATGCTACAAAATTTGTTCACTCTCCCATGTGGCATCCCTTATCAACCAATCCCTCCACCTGAAACAGTATTCCCTTATCACTATGATCCTCAATATCCTTTCCTGTACGTCCAAAACCTCCTCATGAGTTAGTATCATTTTTCCCCTCTCATCTAGTGGTGATAACTCAATCAAAGTGGTAACCTACAGTCCCCGCGCTTTCTTGAGGCATGACACATGGAAAACATTGTGAATGTGGTTGCCCTCTAGAAACTCCAACTCATAAGCTACCTCTCCAATTATCCAGGTCACCATGTAGGGACCATATAGGTGTGGCCTCATCTTCTCAATGCTACCTCTCCTCAATGGAAATGGTCTATGTAGTTTCACCCTCAAGAAAACTATGTCTCCAATCTCGAAATTTTGCTCCACCTTGTTCTTGTCTACATACCTCCTATGTTGATCCTGGGTGATCTATGGACTATCATGAGTGGTGTCATATCAATGCTCACCTAAATGTAACTACTCTATCTAACCTGTATTCATGCAAGTACCTATCATCCCTTTGGTTCACCATATATGCTTGACCATCCGTCTGAAGGTAAAAACTAATACTAAGAGTCAAACCTATGCCTGCAAATTTGAGCAGCTTTTTCCAAAATGTCTTATGAAACTTGTTGTAATGATCACAAGAAATGACTCTGGGCTTCTCATGGACTCTAAAAATACCCCCCCATGATATCTTTGTCCCCTGTGTTTCCCCATACTCTGAAGAAATCACCAGGAAGTGTGGAAATTTGATAACTAGTCAATCACTACACACATACTATTTGTTACCTACACCCTCAGTAAACTTGTGATGTAATCTATCAACATCCTCTCCCACTCTCGCTCAGAAATGGTAAAATAATGCATAAACACTAATGGATGGGTGTTCTATGACTTTCTTTGCTGACAAGTCGTACACTCCCCCATATCCCAACAATGATGTATACCAATCATTGATAGGACCTTGTCAATCATCCTCATTGTCTGAAATAGTCTATCACTCTGATGAATGTCAGGATCCAACCACCAAATTGGAAGTCCACCACTCCCAATTCTTGTTGAAATCTATGTGAACCGATCCAATAGAGTCTGGATCTCCTCCTATGTACTCTGCGCACTCATCACACGGTCCAAATGAAAGACCTCTGTCATGGCCACAATGGCACTTGTCTCATCCAATTGACTCAGGTGAACCTCCCATGTCCTATTGTTTATAATGATGGCATCAAATAATAGCAATAGATGCTTCTACCACTGCATGCAAGACTGGAAAATGACTAGTGTGTTGGCCAACCCCAAGGGCATGACCAAGAAATCATAATGAAGTCTGGGAGGATACATGTGAATATCCTACTCCCTGGCATTCATATGATGATATCCTAGATGAAGATCGATCATCGAGGGATATGTTTCCCCCTGAGGCTCACCCATCCACTCACCGATCTTGGGAAACCTCAACTCAATTTTACTCTTGAGGACTCTGTCGGGAGGTCTCCCTGGGGGAAATGCCCCAAAACTCCATTGTACACTATTGTGTGCCAATGAATACCCATGCATATTTTTTCCTATCACTAGATTGTCCTATACCATCAAGTATCATGTAGAAACTGTTGTATCCATCACTCTACTGGTGACACATGAAAATGTATCCCACAACATGCCCATGTATATCACATACATGTGCACCCAATCCATGGATGCATATACTTCCTCACAGGATAGTTCACAAGGAATGTGCTCAACTATCTCCTTTGTAGCTAAGCCTTGAGCCTTTAGTGGGCTCTCCAAAAGAAACGGCTCATGATCCCTACAATGCAAAACAAGAGCATAGTCAAAACCCTTTGTGTCATACCTCTCCTCAAGCATCTACAACTATGAATGACCCTCACGTGGGATCATCAAAAAAGGATCCTCCCTCAAATCATCGGGCCCACGCATGCCCTTATGTGTCACAACTTCCAAAGATGATAGATTCTATGCTATAAGTGATGAGGAGCATGCCAAACTCAATTGGTAATAAAGCTCATCGACCTCCCTTTCCTTCTCCTCATTGAAATTGATAGCAAGGTCCCTATCCATGAACAACTCCAAGTAATATGATGTCAACTTCTCTAGTGCTTCTTTGATTATGTACAATTGAGTACTAGTGACTCCACCTGCAACTCCTTTTTGACTCTCCTCCATTTGGGTTTTACAACTAATATTTTCAATGAATCTATGAGCACCATCTGCCCTTGTAAACACTTGTACAATTTTCTCCTATGTGACCAATAACTAGTCCTTCAAGTCCTGCATTGTTGAAGCTCTTTCTTCATATTCATCATAGTGGCATGGCATGTCCCACCATTGATTTTTTGCTTTTTTTTCCATTGTAAGAACACTAACCTCATCAAAACAAATTAGCTCACTAGATGATACCATTCAATCTCCAAAATGTGGGATCACGTCATGATCAAGCACCGCTTCATCAAGGAAACTCTTCTCTCCACAAGGCCTATCAAAGATGGTCTCTAAGTTAACATCAAAGAGACTTGTGTCCCCCATACCAAAAAAAACATTTGCTTATTCTTCATCCCAAATCACAGTGCCATTATTTGGTTCTTCTTCATCCCAAATCACTGTGTCATAAATTGGTTCCTCATCTCAAACCACATCATTGTCACTCTGTTGGAATAAAACTGTATTAGCACTATCTTCTTCCTTTTCTACCCAAATATCCTTTGTGGTCTCAGGTTCTAATCCCTCAAGAGAGTCCATGTGCTCATTTGCAGAAGAAGAAACATATGAAGATTCAACATTTTCCTCATTTTCATAAGTATCAGAATCTTTAGAAACTAGTACCTTTTTCCTTGGCATATTCACCTTCTTGTTCACTAATACTTTGGTTTCATACCACTCAGGATGTTTGATGGTGAAAAAATCCTTGAATGACATGGCTTCGTGAAATGCCTCAGTAAGCACCATATATTCCCTCAAATAATATGTAAACTCTTCATCTTGCTCTTGTTTTCTTTGATTCCTTGTTAGTTGTCCCTTTGAACCACGGGCTCCATTGTTCCCTACATTGTTTTGGTTTTATTTCATAGACAAGATAGTATACCCTCACATGTTGGGAGGATCACAGTCTCTAATACCACTATAGTGTTCCTTGCTATTTTTTCCAATTTTTAGTTTAGTTTACTGATGTGAACATTTAGTCAAATAGTTTGTACGTTAAATTGTTTTCCCCGCAGCTAGCAATTATGATTGTTTACTAATTGTATATAGAAAATAAACGAAATGTATATACTCATAACTTATTACTATGAGATTATATAGCAGTAGTACACTTTGTCATTTTCATAAATATTCTAACAGCAACATAAATGAAGACAAACTCTAACATGTTTATTAAGAAATGATGCATGTAAATAGGAGAATATACAACAAGCATCTAAGTGATGTACAATCCTGTAGGATGATTTTTGGGTAGCTACTGGAAAGGTAATAGAACAAAAAACGTGTAGTGTTGAACTCGGCCCATCCTGGAGATAAATCAATCCACAAGATAACTCAATCCTCAACAACACAACTCAGCCACAAAAGATAGAGTGTGACCTAGTAGTGTCCCTTGCTAATTTTTTCAATTTTTTGTTCATTTTTTGATGTGGACATTTAGTCAAACAATTTGTATGTAAAACTCTTTTCCCTGCAACTAACAATTATGATTTCTTACTAACTGTATATAGAAAATGTACAGAATGTATATACTCATAACTTGTTACTCTGAGATTATATAACAATAATACACTGTCATTTTCATAAATATTCTAACAACAACATAAATGAAGAAAAACGTTGTCTTGTTTATTAACAAAGGATGTCTGCAAATAGAAGAATATACAACAAGCATCTAAGTGATGTATAGGCATGTAGGATGATTTTTGGGTAGTTTTTGGAAAGGTAATAGAACATCAGACTTGTAGTGTTGAACTTGACCCACCCTGGAGACAAATCAGCCCACAAGACAACTCAGTCCCCAAAAAAACAATGCAACCACAACAAATATAGTGTGACCCAGCAAAGAAACTTTCCCCCACAACAAATGAGTAATGACGGTCCAAGAACTTAGCCCCATGGATGTTAGCACCTCCCCACACGCACAGAAAACATCCAACACAAGAGAAAATCAACCCACTAAATAAATATGACCCAACAAAGTGATATATCGACCAAGATCTGAGATAACCCATCCAACAAAGAGGAATGCGGTCCAAAATAGAGGAAACTTGACCAAAAATTGTAATTGGTATGCATACAACCCAAACTGAGGTGCCAAAGTCTATAACTCGACCTCATTGTCCAACAAACTCTCCTAACAAGTAGGAAAATGTTCCCTCAATTAATAACTCAACCTGGACTTATGAAAATCATCCCTCAACTACAAAACTTGGTCTCAGCTCATTGAAATTGGTCCCCCTTAGCAAGAAACTCGACCCACTTGGTCAAAAATTCTCCTAGCACCACAAAATCTCCCTCCAAAGGCCAAACTCAATTTTATATACGCAACTTAGCCACGAGTGAAAAATACTCAACCACCGAAAGAGAAACTAAGCCATAATAAGAAAAATTAGCCACGAAGATGACTAAACTCAACCATATTGAAGCACAATGAAGAAGATCTAGATGATCTTCTCTCTATGACTAGCTAAGATGGATGGTCTCACCATCAAAACCAATCTTCTTCTCTAGGTTTTTCGTCCCAAGAGCCAAAAGCCACAACAACTCTCTCAATTTCGTTTTTAGAAAATGACAATTGCATAATGAGAGAGGGCGCCCTCATTCTCCTTTTATTTCCTCGTTGACCCTTTTCAGACCCTTTTACCCTTTCAATAAAGTAAAGTTACTTTATAAACTCAAGTCACTTAAAACACCTTTTTAATTAATTACTCAATGTCACTTTATAAATATAACCTTTTCTAACCTAGTGACATCAAATAATCGCCTTGACCCCCTTTTATTTGTTGTCTATATCCTACAAGATTCATCTAGGATACTACATCGTACATCTAAAGTGATCACTTGGAAAGGAACATCACTTTCCTCCCTTCCCGAGATTGCTTTCCCTTAAGCAACTGCAAACCAAGATGCTGCAAAATTTTCTCTCTCCCACATCTCATCCCCTACAGTCCAATCCCACCACCTGAAATGATATTCCCTAATCACTCTTCTCCTTAATCTCCTTCCCTGGACATCCAAAACCTCCTCGGGAGTCATTATCATATGTCCCCTCTCATATGGTGGCGATAACTCAATGGAAGTGGTAACATTTGGTCCCCACACCTTCTTGAGTCATGACACATGGAAAACATTGTGAATCTGGCTATCCTCTGGAAACTCTATCTCATAAGATACCTCTCCAAATATCTGGTTCACCCTATAGGGACCATAGATATGTGGCCTCATCTTCTTAGTGCCACCTCTCCTCAATGGAAATGGACTATATAGTTGCACCCTGAAGAAAACTATGTTTCTAATCTTGAAACTATGGTCCACACTATGCATGTCTGCATACCTCCTCTCTTAATCATGGGTGGCCTGTGAACTATCATGAGTAGTGTCATAGAAATTCTCACCTAAATGTAGCCACTCTATCCATGACCTCGCATAGTCATGTAGGTACCTTTCAGCACGTTGGTTCACCATCTCTGTTTGACCATCCATCTGAGGGTAAAATCTAATACTGGGAGTCAAACATGTTACAAATTTGAGCAACCCCTGCCAACATGCACTATGAAACCTGATGTCCTGATCACTGGAAATGACTCCAGGTTACTCATGGACTTTAAACATCTCACCCCGTGATAGCTTTGTCTCTCGTATTGCCCCATACTCCAACTAAGTCATCGGGAAGTGTGTGAACTCTGATAACTGGTCAATCACTACACACATACTATATGTTTCATGCACCCTAAGTAAACATGTGATGCAATCTATCAACACGCTCTCACACTCTCGCTCAGAAATAGGAAAATATTTCATTAACATTGTTGGATTATTATGCTCTGACCTGCTATGTTGACAAGTCGTACACTCCCCCATCTCTCCCAACACATTGTCCGCAAAGTTCCTCCATGTGAACCTCTCTTGGATATGCCTATAAGTGGTAAAGTCACCAGGGTCCCAAACTAGCCTATAATATGTGAAGCACCCTCTACCCATATCATTGATCTGCAAGGTTCTAACATAAGAACCCACCTGACTACCCCTAATAATCCAAGCAATATTGATCCGTAGAAACTTGATCAACTCCTTAGAAGACCGATCTTCCAAGAAACCAATCCTATGCACCCCATGAGTAAACTCTAGAAATGGGGGACTAGCCATATCATATGTATCGGTTCTCGAGATGTAAAACACTGTAATCCCAAGGTCCCAAGCTAACCTTCGTGAGGAACCATCATGTGGACATTGCACCCCTCTGATGATAATCGTCTGATCACCATGCTCAGACTGTGCTCTACTCTCCTGGACCCCCAAGCTGAAATCCTTGAAAGGAATGAACTCACTATCATGGACCATGTCTCACCAAGGCATCTTAGTGAATTCAAAGTATTCCAACCCATGGATATACTCGATCCTAGGTAGCATGAGGGAAAAACTACCTCTTCATATAGAACAAAGCTCAACAACTCCTCTCACAACATCCCCAAAATGGTGTAGACCAATCACAGACACGACCCTGTCGATCATCCTCATCATCTGACGCAATATATAACTTTGATGAATGTCAGGATCCCACCACCAAATTGGAATTCCACCAATCCCAATGCATGTTGAACTCTTTGTGAACCAATCCAACAAAGTTTGGATCTCCTCCATCCCAATATCTTTGTCATGGCCACAATGATACCTATCTCATCCAATTGACTCAAGTGAACCTCCCATGTCCTATTGTATATAATGAGGACATCAAATAAAAATAATATATAGCACCTTTTCCACTGCCTACAAGATTGGAAAGTGATTGATGTTTGGTCAACCCCAAGGGCATGACCAAGAAATCATAATGAAGTCTGGGAGCATTCCTGTAAGTATCATGCTCCCTAGCCCTCATTTGATGATATCTCATATGAAGATTGATTATCGAGGGATATGCTACTCCCTGAGGCTCACCCATCCACTCATCGATCTTGGGTAACCTCAACTCAATGGTATACTTGAGGACTCTATCAGGAAGTCTCCCTGGAGGAAACGCCCCAAAACTCCATTGTACACTACTGTGTGCCAATGAATACCTCTGCATATTGTTTCCCATTGCTAGAACATATTGTACCATCATGTGTCATGTAGGTGATACTGTATACATCACTCTACTAGTGTCGCCTGAACCTGTATCCCAGAGCGTTCTCGTGTATGTCATATATAATCCCACCCAATCCATGGATGCATATACTTCCTCGCATGCTAGTACACAAGTAATGTGCTCAACTATCTCCTTTGTAGCTAAGCATTGGGCCTTTAGTGGGCTTTCCAAAAGAAACGGCTCATAACCCCCACAATGAAAAACATGAGCATAGTCAAAACCCTTTGCGTCATAGCTCTCCTCAAGTATCTGTAACTCTAAATGCTTCTCATGAAGGATCGTCACAAGAGGCTCCTCCCTCAAATTATGGGCCCACTCACATCCTTATGTATCACAGCTACCAAATATGACAAAGTTTCTTTTGTAAGTGATGAGGAGAGTGACAAACTCAACTGGTAACAAATCTCCTCAACTTCCCTTTCCTTGTCTTCAGCAAACTTGAGAGAAAGTTCCCTATCCATGAACAACTCCAAGTAATCTAATGTAATATTCTCTAATGCTTCTTTGATTATGTGTAATTGAGCACTAGTGACTCCACCTACAACTCATTTTTGTCTCTCCTCCATTTGGGTTTTCCAAATAAGATTTTCAATGAATCTATGAGAACCATCTGCCCTTGTCAACACTTGTACAATTTTATCCTTTGTGACCAATAACTATTCCTTCAAATCCTACATTGTTGAAGGTATTTCTTCATATTCATTATAGTGGCATGTCTTGTCCCACCTTTGATTTTCTATGTTTTTGTCCAATGTAAGAACACTACCCTCATCAAAACCAATTGGCTCACTAGATGATACCATGCAATCTCCAAAAGGTGGGATCATGTCATGATCAAGCATTGCTTTATCAAGGAAAATTTTCTCTCCACGAGGCCTATCAAAGATGGTCTCTAAGTTAACATCAAAGAGACTTGTGTCCCCCATACCATCAACAAAATTTTCTTCTTCATCATCCCAAATCATAGTGCCATTAATTGGTTATTCTTCATCCCAAATCACAGTGTCATAAATTGGCTCCTCATCCCAAACCACAGTCACTCTGCTGGAATAAAATTGTATCATCACTATCTTCTTCCTTGTCTACCCAAATCTCCTTTGTGGTATCAGGTCCTAATGCCTCATGAGTTTCCATGTGATCATTTGTAGGAGAATAAACATATGAAGAGTCAACATTTTCCTCATTTTTAGAAGTATCGGAATCTTTAGAAACTAGTACCTTTTTCCTTGGCACCTTCACCTTCTTGTTCACTAATACTTGGGGTTAATACCACTTAGGATGTTTGATGGAGAAAAAATAATTGAATGACATGGTTGTGTAAAATGCCTCACTAAGTGCCATATATTCCCTCAAACAATCTCTAAACTACTTGCCTTGCTCTTGTTGTCTTTGATTCCTTGTCTATTTCCCCTTTGAACCATGTGCTCCATAGTTCCTTGCATTGTTTTGATTGTTTTCCATAACCAAGCTTGTATACCCTCACATGATAGGAGGATCACAGGATCTGATACCATTGTAGTGTCCCTTGTTATTTTTTTCAATTTTTTGTTCAATTTAATGATGTGTACATTTAGTCAAACAGTTTGTATGTAAAACTCTTTTCCCCATAGCTAACAATTTTGATTGCTTACTAACTGTATATAGAAAATGCAAAGAATGTGTATACTCATAACTTATTACTCTGATATTATATAGCAGCAATATACTTTGTCATTCTCAGAAATATTCTAACAATAATAATAATGAAGACAAACTATGACATGTTTATTAACAAAGGTTTCTTGTAAATAGGAGAATATACGACAAGCATCTAAGTGATGTACAAGCAAGTCAGATGATTTTTGGGCATGTTAAGCCCTAATATTGACTCATTGCCCCTTAATTGGGGCATATTATATTAGTAATGTTATTTTATTTATGTCGGCTTTAGGCCATTAGTTGTAATTATACCTCCCAGTCTCCTATATATACCAAGGAGACATTTTCATTTTTAATCATCTTGTACTTGAACATTTAAGTGGGATAAAAGTAGGTTGCCCCTTCGAAGAGGCTTATTATCTAAAATTATCTCTTTTTCAAGGCGTTGAGTACTTTTTTTGAGGTTTTTCTATGCTATATTGATATTTGGTTCTTAACATATGGTATCAGAGCTCAAGGTCTTGCGGTTTCGCTACTAAATCTGAGACACCTTGGAATTTTTGCTATAA
>ML842495.1:0-16906 GCA_009831015.1 Picea engelmannii | reverse complement strand
ATTACCTAATTAACTAAGTGCCTTTGATACAACCTTGCATAATTCAAAAGTCCCTAGAAAGCTAGCATGTGGACATGTGGGTCCGTTACTATCCCTTTAACTCCCTATTGTGATGTAATCTAAGAAAAAGATTTGAAACTATCTTAGATTGAACATGTGGGCATGTATGGGCCCATTACAAAACCTTTAAACTTTCCTAGTGATTTGATCTAAGAAAGTAAATTTTGAACACTATTCTATCTTTGTAGCATGTGGGCATGTATGGGCCCATTACAATATTAAGATGTGTTTGGAAAAAGAAACTAAGAGGAGTCCCAAGAAGGGTTGTTGTCCTCTCCTAAAGGTTTTAATCTTTTTTAAGGGAGATGAAATCATTTCACAATCTTTTTCTGATTCTCAAGGTCGCTTGGAGGCGCGAGAGAAGAGCATACTAAGTGATTGTCACCCAACTGTTTTAGGAAAATATCCCTGCGGACAAGTAGATCTCCTCAAAGAGATAGAATCTTAACTCTAAGACAGAAAGTGATTATCATGGTCACTAACTTCCTTTTAGATCTAGGTGGATTATTGTGTGAGAAGGAAGGAGAAGAGGAGTACCTTTAATTGATGTTTGTTCATGCACGCTCTGAGTTGAGCTCTTATCTTCCGCTCCTCAATGAATCCTGTAGACAAACAAAGTACAACCACTTCCTATTCTATCAAGATTAGTCCGAAATAGATCTATCTACTAAAGAGAGAAATTCATGTGAGATTGAACACGAATTAGAAAGAAATAGGCCAAGCAAATCATATTAATGAGGACAAGAACGTTACTTACAGCCATAGATAGAATGCGATAGTTCTGCCAAGTCCTCCTTGTCTATCCCTTGCTCAAAAGATTCACGATCAAAATGATGATAGCTTCACCATGTGTTCCCTATGAGATCATAGGTCTCATGCTTCAAATCCTTCTATGTTCCAGCACCACTTATGAGATCATAAGTCTGGTGTGATTCTCCATTTCCATCTCCATTCACCATGAGAAAGCTTGCTTATATAGCCTTGGAGAGGCTCAACCAATTGAGATATCCTTGGGGTAAGTTGAGGATTTTCCTCCTTCAGTTAAGGATCTACCCTTAGATCATGGCTAGACTAGGGATTTGAATCCAACTACCTTCCAAGATTGAAAGGATCCTTCCCCCATTCATCTCAACAACTTAACTACTGCCCAGAATAGGCAACGCTCCCTCAAAAGGGCTATTAGAGCATTGTAGCGCTCCTGAGTAGGCTTAAGGGGGGCGCTAGCACTCCCTAAAGATACCAGCGCTCCCCCAGAAGGGCCAAAGAGCTTTATAGCACTCCTAGATAGTGTAAGGGGGGCGCCAGCACTCCCAGAAGAGGTATAGGGGAGCGCTCTCCTCCAAAAACTTAGTTTTTTGGGTATTTTCAGATGGAAAAAGGTTCATGAGCTCAGTTAACCTTTCCTCCTCCTCCAAATCAAATGTTTGATGTGTTTCAAGTGTCTTCTTGATGTCATTATAGGCATGACATAGGCATCATGACAATATGCTTTCCTTGACACTTGCGACACTTGGGAGCGAAATGCAACACTTACGACACTTGTAATGACGACACTTGCGACACCATCAAAGTGAGTAATTTTGAGTGTAACACCAACTTCTAGTCCCAATTGAAGTTAGATGTGATTAAAAATTATTTCCAACTTATATTGTGAGTCAAAACAAGCCATCCATGTGGCAAAAAATGAAAGCAAAAGAGGAAATTGATTTTAACCCCCTAATTGCCTATGTGTTTTGACTACCCCTTTATATGATGAGGGGTCTAAGTGTGGTGTAGCTTTAAAACATGATTGAAATCACTTTTAAGAAGGCAAATGGCCTTCCCCACATCTCAAAAAACTTTACAATGTGAATTTTTGCATAGATGCGCAGGTCTCAGTGGAGATAGAGGCGCACAGAGCGCATGTGCACAGACAGAGAAGAGTCAAAAAGCACACGTGCATAGAACAGATCTGTCACTTGATTGCATGTGCACACGATGCACGTTTGTGGGGTTAAAAACCCACGCACAGGTGACACATGGCCATGAATGAAAATTTCAAGCAAAATTTTCTCAATTCACCTTGGATTTGGATGATTGGCAGGTTGGCTTAGGCCGATTGGTGAACCTGTAAGTTAAACAAACTAAAAGAAGAGAAATAAAAACCCAATTGGGGGAGGAAATTGATACCTATTCTCCAGTGGTGTTTCTAGTCCGTTGGGCCTCTTTCATCACCTTAGTGAGCAAAATAGAGGTGGTTGCAAGCTCAGTTGGGTTTGCTGAGAAGGACAACTGTAAAGGAAAGGGTTAGAAAAAGAAATATAAAACTACAACTAAGAATTAATCTAAGAAATAAAACAACAACTAATTTAATAAACATAGGGACATAAGGATAGAAGAAACAATTATACCCATGTCACCAATGATAATGCTGATATTAGTGAAAGAAAACACCGAGAAGAAATGGGACTATGAGTCCCTTCTTCCTCCAAGGGAGGGCTCTTGGAACCCCACAAATATGCTCTTCTTACAACTTTGATAAAAAGAAATGAAAATGGTGAAAGAATTCTTTTCTAATCCACTCAAGGGGTGATATGGATTGCCCAATGCAATGGTGCAAGTATAATCTTGGCAAGGATAGAAGAGTCCTCAAGAGAATAATGGTAGCATAACTTTTCTTTGAATTCCTTGAAAAATGAAGTGTATCCATGGTCTTTTTATAGCATTGCTTTGAGCTATTGTTCAACTAGTTTGTAGTGTGTAAAGAGGCTAATTAGGGCATTTCTAGGTATTTGACCAGCCATCTAGTTGAATCCAGTCCAGATTGGAGTGTCAAATCAGCTTGGGAGCTGAGCCAGAAGTGGGTGGGAGGCTGACCACTCTCATAAATGCACCATTTCTCAGGTGAAGATATTTTTGTGATAACAGTCGCGCATCGTGCGCATGTGCACGATTATTGCATTTATGTTCCATGCATGTGTGCGCGATTCTTGCATTTCTGTTCTGTGCATGTGTGTGTGCACCCAATGTCTTCATAGCACCCTTCAATTTTTTCACTATTTGTATAGTTTTTGACCCTTTATGAATGCTTTTGTGTTAATTCAGGTCCATAGATGACTTCATAACTATTTGACGATGCTAAATTCTTGTAACCATTTGAGTACGAAATTTCAGTGATAACACTTACTCGCCCCAACTCAGTGCATCTAGCCCCTAGATCAGAATTTCAAAATTTGAATTTTGAAAAATTAGGGTTTCCTCATAAAACCCTAAGTTGCAGTTGCAGTTGCAGTTTCAGAATCAGTTGCAGTATCAATTGTAGTTGCAGTATCAGTTGTAGTACCAGTTGTAGTCACCCTTGAAGTTCTTAAGAGTTGGTAATTATTACCACTGCTACCATATGGTGCCACTACCTGCAAATGCTATCAGAGGTATGTACTCACATATGTTTAAATTGTTAATATTTAAAGGGTATTTGTAGGAGAAGGGATCTCTTTCCATAGATCCAGAAGGATCTCAAGATCCAACACATTCAGAGGAATAATGAAACCCAGATTTGATTATTCTGATATGCATCTATTTGTTATGACATTATTTTGATCTAGGTTGCATGTTGAAGCTATGACCATAAGGTATTAGGTTGAGATCATAGAGTTTATTCTCTAACTCATCCTTCTGTCAAGATAGCATATTATCTTAGTACAAAAGACAGGTTGAAGAAAACACTCGTCATCTTGAGTGAAGGAGACTTGGAAGAAAAGAAACAAACTCATTCTTGAGGACAAAACTCCAGGTTTCATGTTTCATTAATTAAGTTGATAAGATTTAAATATGCACATGACAAAGTTGATAACTACCCCATTATAAGTAAACACTATAGTTGAGGTATCAGTCCTTGAAAATTATCATACTTAGTAGAATGTGAGTAAATTGAGATAAATGCTTAATGAAATCATTTATCAGATACAACTAACATCTCCTCTAGGAGAAACTTCTTATGTTGGTTCCAGGTTACCATGGATGAATGCTTGATCACAACACTAGAAGAGTATTGTCCTCATTGTGTATTGTATTTCTTACTTTTGATCTTTGTTTCAGACATATCACAAGTGATATCTCTAAAGGAGCTACTGTGATGATTATTCATGCTATTGTTTTGTTATTATCAAAAGAGTATTATCCTTTCTTGTTGTTTTGTTTGCCTTGTCTCATGTCACAGGTGATAACCCTGAGGAAGCTATAGTGAAGGTTGAAGAAGGCAACAGATTAGATGAGACAAGAAGTAGACTATGTGCATGACCATATACATTCATGTACCAAATAAGATGAATAAGAAGTTATCTTTTGAGATCTAGAGTATCTTATATGGAGATTAATTGTAAGGTGAAGAAGGCTCCAAACATGACCGAACATTAGAACAAGAAATCACAGTAGAATTGTTCAAAGAATAATGAAGCCACCTTGACAGGAATAAAAATTCACTTGAAGTGCGACTTAGCTTTTCACATTTAGACTTGGTATTCAACACTAAGTATACCCCATAAGAGATGATGAAGTCCTTGCAGACTCAGAATAAATTGAGAGTAAGCTTGATCTCAGAGAGGATCAAATGGAGAGACACCTTCCAGGATTGGGAGACAGATTCCATGAGAACACTAAATTGTAGCTTCAGAGGAAATATTAAATCTCCTAGAATATTCCCTTGTTTCAATAACAGAGAAGGAAGTCAGTCAGAAAGACTATGATATGGATCCTTCTGTGAGACTAGAAGAGAAGTTAGTATTGACTTCCAATATTGATCTATACAAATAAAGCATGTTGCAAATGTACAAATTCTGATGCATGTCCATAGGATTCTCCCAGCAAAAGGGAGAAGACTATGATGAGACACTTATTGAAGAAATAGTTCCAGTATTCATGAAGACAACCAGAACAACCATGATTCATATATTGTATGAGATGCAGGGGGAGAAATCCCCATATTTGAATTTGAGTGGCATTTGGTGCATTACATTAGGTCATGGAGACATGTCTACGATAAAATATAGAGTTACCTCCATGAAAGAAGAAGAGATACCTTCATTATCAGTTACTGAGCCACTCTTAGTTTCAGATGAAGATGTTGTCATGATAGAATAAGAGGAGTCACTCACATATTTCAACAGCCACAGTGAGGATGGAAAAGTCATTCTTAGCCTCAGAGAAGCTGCAAGTGCAGATTCACAGTTCCATAAGGAACAGTTGTAGAAAGAGGAGAGGACATACTCTCAGGCAATGAGACAGATAGTTCTTTCTAGAGAGAACATAGAGCTAGCACATGATTGTGCATATTGAGTTGCAACTGAGAAAGTGTACATGATTGGTACAATATGATTTGAAATATAAAGACTCATGTCTACCAGTTGAAGTAAGCTCTATACATGTTGAAGCAAGATCCTAGAGCTTGGTATGGAAGAATTGACATTTTCCTGAAGAGCTTGGGATTTACCAAGAGTAAAGTTGATTCTAACCTTTATCTTAAGGTTATGAATGATGAGGCAGTGATGTTACTACTATATGAAGATGATGTATTATTGACAAGATGAAAAAAATCTCATCACAGATTGTAGACGAAGCTTGCTACAAAGTTTTATGGAAGACCTAAATGCATTATCTCTTAGGTATTGAATTTTGGCAGAGCATAGAGAAGGTCTTCCTTAACCAAGGGAAGTATGAAATTAAAATGAAGAGATTTAACATGTTGAAATATAAATCCATGTACACACCAATGGAAACGAAGTTGAATCTCATGGTAGATAACTCGTTAGAATTGGTTGATGCTACTTTGTACAGACAAATTATTGGTTCAGTGATGTAATGGACAAATATCGGGCCATATATATGTTTTTCCTTGAGTCGGTATCTGGTAGAACTAGGACGTGTTCACATTGTTACTGCAAAACATGTGATGAGATACCTTAAGGGTACGTTGTATTTTGGTCTCTCTTATATTATAGATCATGAATTTAGACTCAGTGGTTACGCCGATTCAGATTGAGCTGGAAGTGTTTCTGATAGAAAGAGCACTTCAAGATGTTGTTTCAGTCTGAGGTCATCCATGACTTCATGGCAGAGTAGGAAGCAATCAAGTATTTCTCCCAGCATGGAAGAAGTGGAATACATTGCTTCATGTTCCGCTAGTTGTGAAGCCATATGGATTTGGATGTTGTTGATAGATCTATTTGATATGGAGATGAAAGCCACCATGATTCTATGTGATAACCAAGTTGTATAAAGATAATGGATAACAATGTGTTCCATGATCAATCGAAGCACATAGATATATGGTATCACTTCACTCATGATATGATGCAGAGAGGAGCTATAAAACTCCAATGTGTTGGCAAAGATGAATAGGTTGCAGATGTGTTGACCAAGCCCCTGTCTCGTGTAAAGTTTGAGCACTTTCGAGAAAAGATTGGTATATTTTGAAATGACCTCCCTCGAAAGGGGGAGTGGTGCATATGATACTATGGTATCCTGATCAATAGTGGTAGCTCCGTTAGGATTTTATATCCTAGGGAATCTGATGATTCCTGGGAAGATCCTTTGGGTATGTCAGAGTACCATGTGGTAGCTCCGTTAGGATTTCATATCCTAGGGAATCTTTTTATTCAAGGGTAGATCCTTTTGGATCTGTCAAAATACCACAAAATGTTGTGATGTCAGCCTCGTGCTGATGTTGTTGTGATGCCAACCTCCTGTTGTGATGTCAGCCTAGTGCTGAAGATTTCCATCTTTGTAATGATGTTGTTATGATGTTAGCTTCGTGTTGTGATGCCAGCCTAGTGCTAAAGATTTCCAGCTTCATTTTGATGTTGTTGTGATTCTAGCTTCGTGTTGTGATTCCATCCTAATGCTAAATATTTCCATATTCATGTTGATGTTGTTGTGTTTCCAACCTCATGATGTGATGCTAGCTTCGTGCTGATGTTGTTGTGTTTCCAACCTCGTGTTGTGATGCCAGCTTCGTGCCGATGTTTTTGTGTTGCCAGCCTCATGCTATGATTCCAACTTCATGCTGATGTTATTTTTTTGCCAGCGTTTTTTTTTTATTCCAACTTTGTACTGAAGATTCCTAGTCTAGTGTTGATGTTGATGATGCTCCAGCCTTTGTGTTACGATGTTGTTGTTATTGATGATGAGGTATTAGTCTTATACAAATCCATGTTGATGTAGATGATGATGTCATTCGAGCTCCCTGCTATGAATGATGATATGTTGATGTTGTTTCCCTCTCTTTCTCTCTCTCTCTCTCTCTCCTGATGATGTTGTAGAATACCCTTCTTGTTAAGCGGGAGTGTTGAAATATTGTAACTGCAAAGAGTATTCTATTTATTATTTATTTATTATTCATTAAATCAATCCCCTTTTGTGGATTGATCATGTTGGGAATTGTAATTTACCAAATCCCCTTTTGCATATTGGTCAAACCCTAAATGTAATATGAAAATTAAGAAGCCGTCCCCCAGGAAAATTAAAGTGGTTCTAACCGCCCAGAAAGAGAATTTGGCCCTGTCGGTGAAGTGACACCTCCTTTCAGCGCTTGCTAGTTTTTATAAATAAAGGAATCCAACGCCCATTTGCTCACTCACTCAACTCAATCATCTAGTGTGCAAGTATTGAAGGAATATGCAGTTACCAGTTGTTGGAAGAAGGAAGAGAGAGAGGCACATTTCTTGGGAGAGGATATTTTCTAGTGTTTGGTTTATTGTCTTGGCATTATATTGGCTATCTATATTAAGGAAGTTTTTGATGGGTTTTATTCCCCATGAGGGTTTCCCAGGATAAATTTTGTGTATATTGTGATTGTGTTTCTCTTAGTGATCCTATATATGTTATGGTTATCTAATAAATTGAAAAGAAACCTAATAATAGATAAAAACTTAACAAGGTCATGCCTTTTGGCCTTATGAATACACCTTCCACATTCCAAGGGTTAATGAATTCCATTTTCAAGCCCTTCCTTTGAAATGTTTTGTTAGTATTTTTTGATGATATACTAATCTATAGCAAGTCTTGGGAGGATCATGTTCAACATGTTGACAAGGTGCTACAACTACTAAACGAGAAACAACTACATGCCAAACCATCCAAATGTTTCTTTGGGGTGGAGGAGGTAGAGTATTTGGGTCATATTGTATCTCATGAAGGTGTCAAGGTATGCCCTAACAAGATTTAGGCCATGATGGACCAGCCAATTCCCAAAACATTGAAGAATATTAGAGGATTTTTGGGTTTGACAGGTTACTACCGCAAGTTTGTTCGAAACTATGGAAGAATAACAACACCTTTAATGACATTAAATAAGAAGGATTTCATCACAGGATTAACGAAGTATGAAAGAAAGAGTGTCATCATGGTGATTGTTGATAGACTGACCAAGTGCACACACTTTTTTGCACTCTCTCATCCTTTCAAAGCCAATACAATTTCCACCACATTCATAGAGACAGTGCAAAAGCTACATGGAAGCCCAAAGATTATTGTAAGTGACAGAGATCCCATATTCACTGGACATTTTTGGACATAATTTTTTTCTTGTTTGGGTACTCAATTGGCTCATACATCATCTTATCATCCTCAATCTGATGGAAAAACCGAGATAGTGAACAAATGTATGGAAGTCTACCTTCGTTTCTTTTTCTCTAATAAACAAACACAATGGTTCAAATTGTTACCCTTGGTAGAATGGTGGTATAACACTTCCTTTATGGAAATCTATGGATATCATCCACCTTCCATCACTTCTTATCTAAAAAAAAACCTAAGGTTTAAGCAGTTGAAGATCACATCGAGCATCAACAACAAGTTCTCCATCTCTTAAAGGACAACTTGACCATGGCACAAAATTGCATGAAACAACAAGCATATCAACATCGTAGTGAAAATTTTGAGGTAGGGGATTAGGTATTTTTAAGACTACAACCATGCAAACAGATTTCCCTCAAGCAAGCTAAGAATGATAATAAATTATCACCAAAGTACTATGGCCCTTATAAGGTGTTGCAAAAGATTAGTACTATGGCATACAAATTGGAGTTGCCTTCATCTTCACGAGTACACACATTTTTCCATGTTTCATGATTAAATAAGGTTATAGGTGACAGGATCCTAGTTCAAACTATATTTCTAGAACTTGATGAGGAAGGAAAAATCATATTGGAGCATGAAGATATGATCACTGACATAAGAATTTATAAAGTGGGGAATAGATCCATTTTATAGTATCTCATTAAGTGGAGGAAACTACATGTTGAATATTCCACTTGGGAAGATGATTCTTTTATACAAAAGCATCCATAATTACTCAAGTGTTGTGGACAACACTTGTCTGAAGGGGAGGGGCATGTTAAGCCCTAAATAGTGACACATTACCCCTTAATTGGGGCATATTACAATAGTAATGTTATTTTATTTATGTCGGCTTGGGTTTATTAGTTGTAATTGTACCTCCTAGTCTCCTATATATACCAAGGAGACATTTTCATTTGGAATCATCTTGTATTTGTATATTTATGTGGTGTATAAGGAGGTTTCCCCCTCGAAGAGATTTATTATCTGAAATTATCTCTTTGTCAAGGAGTTGAGTACTTATTCTGAGGTTTTTTTATGCTACTTTGATATTTTTTTCTTAACAATTACATAGGTGACACATGGTAGCCAAGGACCTATGGGGCCCAAAAATTAACATTTGTGTGCCAGTGAAGGAGAAGGGGAGAAGGGAGAAGGAAGAGAGAGGTAAGAGGTTGATGGGGTAGGGCCAGAGTGGCCAAGAGATGACATGGAATCCTTATAGGGGTGTCAAGTGGACTAGGATTCCACATCAACATCCCAGTCAGTGGGTTTTATTTAAATTATCAGAAATTATTAAAAATTATTGGTAAATTTTAGTGTTTTTTAGGTCATGTTTTTGTAGGGAATTTTTTAGGCCCTAAACAATGTTTTTAGGACTTATAATTTTTTAAAATGTAAGTGTCGTAGGCACCACATAGATTCTTGGCAGCTAAAATGATAAATCTCAGAGAGATATTTCTAGCGGTGTAAACCATTCATCAAACAAATTTAGTATGAGGGAGTTACATGCCAAACAATGGAAAGTAAGTTTTAAGACCCAATTAACTTTCGAGGGCCATAACTTCCTTCTATGGAATTGGATTGAGGCACAAGAGTAGTATATGGAAATATCTTGAGCCATAGAAGATATCCATGGATTCAAAATACAAATATGGGCACATAAAAATGCACAGGAGGGCATAAAATGCACCTGTAGCATTCAGGGCTAAAAATGTAATTTGGCCTTAAACTCCAGCAGGTTGTATCTAACAACCTGGAACCTAGATAGAGGTGACAATTGGACAAATTGTCAAAAATATGATGATGAAGGAGCCCAGTTGGGATCTTGCCAAAAATACAAAGGAGCAAGTGCAAAGATGCATAAACACAGTTCATAATTGCACCTGGTTGAGGGGTGAACAAAATGAATTAATTGGTAATATTCAAATGACCATTACTTTTTGCCCAAGACTCATAATTGAGAAAGGAAGTAGTCATTGGAAAGGTTTTTCACAAAGGAGTCCAAATATTCACCCAAAAAATTTAATTAGATTGTTCAATTCATAAGGAATCGGAAGAAAGGATTATCATACTCTCATGGAACATAAGTGTTCTTAGTCTTCATAGATTTCATAATTATCTTATTTAACAAATCTTGTTTCCTGCACATTTTGCAGAATTAAAAACAATTTTATTAGAACATGATAAACAAAAAGATAAAAAGCATGAAGATGCAGAAATAACCTACAATCATTAATATGAGATCAGAGGGATCTATGTCAACATGGGTAATGAGGGTACAAATTCAAATGGACATGGAGAAAGAAAGTAAGAAGACATGAACTTGGTGGAGACAATAAAATGTTTTCCAAAGGATGTCCAAATTTATAAAGTTGATAATGATAGGATTATGAAAGCCAAGGAGTAGCAAGAAGGCTTCAACATCAAGTTGATGCAGATGTTGGATAAAATAGAGAATAATATGGATAAGGAGAACGAGTCAAGAAAATCAAGGAGTCACAGGTCTCATGATGAGAGAAGAAGAAAAATAAGTGTTGATGGGCATCACCATCACTCTCCAAAGCATTCAGCTAGGAGATAACATAATAGTTAAATATCATCCCCTATCAGGAATCATAAGAAGAGGACTGGGGTGGATGAGCTATAGGGAGAAATGAATAAAATCAAGCCACCTACATTTTATGGTGAACACAATAAGGATGAGGATGCATAGACCTAACTACTGGGCATGTGAAAGTACTTTCAGTTACATAACTACTCCTCATAGGAAGAAGGAAGAATTTACATATACCATATCAAAGGAAAAGAATCAATGTGGTGGGACCAGTTTGTGCAAGTGCAACACATTGATGAGAAGAAGGTTACTTGGAGGGAATTTAAAAGGTATTTTCAAAAGAAATACTTAACAAAAAATTACTATAATAAGAAAATGAAGGAGTTCTTTGAAATCCAGCTTGAGACTATGACCATAAATGAGTATAAAAGGAGATTCTTGGAGTTTTTGAAATATGTTTCTTTCATCAAGGATGAACAAGTTAATATTCAAAGAGACTTGAGTGGGCTTCCATCATTTATCAGTGATAAGATACAGTATGATGATCCCAATACATTGGAGGAAACCATTAGGAGAGATAATTGCCTATATGATCAACAGAGAGAAGACCGAATTTCCAAAAGGCTTGGGAAGACAAGAAGAGAAGAAATATGGAGCAGAGGAAGAAGGGGACCAAACCACCATTCTTCAAAAACAATACATAGGAACAACCGTCTTCTAAAGAGCCCATAATGACAAACAATGGGGAAAATACCAATGAAAAAACCTATGAAATTTTGGGGTTGTGAGGGATATAATATGATCCATATGGATTTCAATGGCCTCCAACCTATTCCAACTAGCTCATTTTGGCAGTTTTCCAGTTTGGCAGTTTTTTCCCTAGTTTTCGGGTCCCTGACTTGGGGGGTCATTTTGAAGCCCTAAACAACATTTTTTAGGGCTCACCACAGTCAAAATGACCTTTGATAGATAACAAAAAAAATTTTAGTCCTTGGATATACCTTTCCAACAGGCTATCATGCACATAAAACAAAGATCGTATGCAAAATTTACGACCATGAGAAGCTGATGTACTAACTTACCCAAATGGGGGCCATATGACTTTTGGTGCTTAATCTCCTAGGGTTAGGTTTTTTGGATGTCTAGGGTTTTTGACATTCCTGTTTATTGTAAAAAGTCCTTCAGATCCTCATTGTAATCTTCTTGCGAATCAGCTCAACCATCATATCTCTTCTCAGAGGTAAGCCGCCACCATTCTAGTAAGCTTGTTTCCATTGCATTTTATAGTTTCAACTTATTTCCTTCTTGAATAGAAACCAATTTTACTGGATATTTTTTATTCTGTGTTAAGAATCTTTTGATAATAATTTGTATTCATTTCATTCTGTAAATATATTCTGGATCATCATATGTACATAGATTGTCCTCACAGAGGTGAAAAAGTGAGGACTATTCACAATGTAAAACAAGTTGATACAGTGGAGGACATGGGAAGAAATGTACTTAGGACCTAAATAACAAATAACAAGAAAGATGATTTTTAGTCACATATGATTGAAGTGGAAGGTAATATCAACAACCAACACATTTCTATTTTGATTGATTCAGGATCTAGTCATAGTTATATATATCCTAAGATGGTGGAAAGAATTCAATTGCCAAGAAGCAAGCTTGGAAAACCTTGGTTGGTGCAACTAGATACAGGAAAAAAAAGGAAAATTAATGAGATGGTTAAGGCATGTCCAACAGACATGAATGGACTGAGCACAAGAGAATATTTGAATGTTATACCTTTGGGCTCGTATGATTTCCTCATTGGTATGGATTATATAGACAAGAATCATACTATCCTAGACTGTTATAATAAGACATTTACTTGCTTGGATGAAGAGGGAAACTTGAAGACAATTCATGGTATTCCCAGGGATGTAACTATCAAAGAAGTTTCATCTTTGCAGTTATAGAAAAGCTTTAGGAAATGATGCCAATTATTTGCAGCACATATGGAAGAGGAACCTAGGATAAAATGTCAAATATTGAAGACCATGTAGTATTAAAAGAGTTTGAATATGTATTTAAAGAAATATATGGGTTTCCACCCAAGAGAGATATTGATTTCTCCATCAACCTGATGCCTAGAGTAGCCCCAATATCCAAGAATCCTTATAGGTTCCCTAATATCATTTTTTAAGAAAAATGATGGAACCTTGAGGCTTTGCATTGACTTTAGAAAGATGACTAAGGTGACTATTAAGAACAAGTATCCTTTTCCAAGGATAGATGACTTGTTTGATCAACTAAAGGATGAAAAGATATTCTCCAAGATTGACCTCAGATCAGGCTATCATAAGGTGAGAATTAAAGAGGAAGACATCAAAAATATTGCCTTTAGAAGGAGGTATGGCCATTATGATTTCACAGTGGTGTGATTTGGGTTGTCAAATGTACCAACTATCTTCATGTGTTTAATAAATGGTGTTTTCATAGATTACTTGGATAAGTTTATCATTGTATTTTTGGATGACATACTTATTTATTCAAAATCTAAAGAAGAGAATGAGAAACAATTGAGGATGGTGCTGCAAGTATTGAGAGATTATAAAATATACACAAAATTGAGCAAATTTTCATTCTTCCAGAGGTAAATACATTACTTGGGGCATATTATTTTAGAGGAAAGGATAACAGTGGACTCAGAGAAAATAAAATCCATTGAAGGATGGAAAACACCAAGGAATGTTGTTGGGACCTTCGTTTTTGTTTAGATGTTATGAAAGGAGGAATACAGTGCCAATTTTGGTCAAATAAAAGTTATGCAAGCCACAAAGGAGCTAGACAGCGGAACAAACAAGGAAAAAAAAATAGTTAGAAAGAGGGACAACACAACACTAGCAAGGAAAAAAAAGTTACAATAGAACAAGAACAAGAAAGTATGTGAAGTATAAAGCCATAAGATACCAATCAACCTATATATATGAGATGTATATGATTGTAAAGGGTTGGATGGGGCAGACGGTGTAGAGGGCGTAGACATATTATCATTTACTCCATGTAGGTTCTGTGATTGTAATTTGTATCCATTTTTGGGAAAAGGGTAGATAGAGCTCTAAGGAATGAGTATGGAGCTAGAAAAGATTGTACCAGAGTAAATACTTGTATCTATTAACTTGTATTTGAGAAGCTATTTTGATGATAATATATGGGCGAACCTGAAATTTTGAAATATTCTGTGTAATTATCTGTTTATAGTTATTAATTGTCTCTTTAATTTAATTCTTCATTTCTAATAAGATCAATATGTTATAACTGTTTACAAATGTTGTCACAACTTCGTTGTCTCTATTACTAGTTATGAATGGGTTCATATCTGTTCTTTGATTAACTCATCTTGCGCAGGGTTGTGGTGAATCTTGAAGATTCTGGAAACTTGCCTAAGTATTCTCCTTTCCCTTCCCTATATTCTTGTCTTGGTTGCACTTTGGGTGAGACTTATTCTCTTTGGAGAGGATGAAAATGCCAGTGCTCAAGACTACTTGGTACCTTTTGTTGGTAACCTAAGAAGGACCCTGGTCTGATTAATTCCACGCCAACAAAATGGTTTTGTTGTTAGGACCTATGTTAAAAGAGAACCTATAGGGAGAATGCTTTCGAGGATTTAGCGATCTGATATTCACCAGTGGTGGGAGAAAAATTATGACGCCTTCATATGGAAAGAAGTAGAGGTACGAGGAAAATCTGTGAAAGATACACGAGAAGTTGTCTTTTACTCAAAAAGATTGAGCAACCAGTACGAGATTTTCTGGGTTAAGTTTCCAGAAGAAATTTTCCACTGGATAGATATGCTCTAAGAAGCTCAAGGATTCCAAGAACGAGTCAAGAAGACCTATGCTTGGGATACAAAAATTATTGTAGCACTTCATCAGTTGGATCATCCAGTAACGTGAGTGATCAATTTTTGGGTTAGTACAACATTAGAAGGATACATTATCAATTTTGAAGTTGAGAATCACCAATCTTTTTCATGAGCAGAAGCGAATTTTAAGAAAGGCGCAAGGGGAAGACTTTTGAGAGAAATCCCCCTGTGGATTGAGGTTTTCTTGATGGAGGAGGGGATGTTAACTATGTCCCCAACTGAGATGGAAACCTAAACACCTTTGATTGGGGTGGGGTGAGTTTGGTGTGGAATCATGTCCTGAAAGAGGGGAGAGGGTTATTTGAAAAATGGGGGAGCAACAATAAATGGACTCAAGGGATGAGAGTGCCTTGAAAAGAGCCACCATAGTTGAGAATTCATTGTGAGGAAAGATAAAGAAAGCAGTGAAACAATCCGAGAAGTTTTGGAAAGAAGTTGGACCAGGAGAAGGTGAGGAGGGACATATGGAAGAGTTGCAAAAGATGAGAAGACAGGAAAGATTGGTCTGTCAAATATTAAATGAGAGAGAAGTGTAGAGAGAAAGAAGTCCCCAAGAAGGTGGGAAAGAAGAAGAATTTGTAGAATCATGGGAAAAGGAATCCAGAATGGATCTTGAAGAAGAAAGAGAAGATTCAACCCTGATACCAAGAAAGATCAGGAATCCGACTAAAGAGATCACTCCAGAGGATGAGAATGATACCCCCAGATCAATGAAACTCGCCCCAAAGCCAATGGAACCAAACCCGAATCAGTGTCTTCTATATAAGTGGTAAATTCTATACTACCTTCTTAAGTTATTCTTGTTCCATTATAGTCATTTAGTCAGTCACAACCAGGAAGTGTGAATACTAGGAGGATATTGGGATCCCCTGGTAGAACATAACCATGAATGTTAGGTTTTGTCTTGGTAGGAGCAGTAAGATCAACAATGGTTGGTAACGTGGGAGGTTTGATTGCTTAATACCCAGAATTCTGGGGTAAGGGAGACGAGGATGTTGAGCATCATTGGTTCTTATGTCAAGTTGTCTAGAGGTCCAGAGGAACTCTAGATGCAAATAAATTGGTTGATTTCCAGACTACCTTGAGAGTTCGTGCTCTCAAATGGTACATGAAGGATATTGAGCCAGGAGTACCAGGAGTGCAAGGTCAAGTGTTCACACTTGATCAAGTACAGAAAAAATTCATAGCAGATTTTAAGTTACCCCAGTCAGAACAACAAGCTCTATCTGAGTTGCACAAAATTCAGCAAAGGGAAGGTGAATCGACCTAAGAATATAGTCAGAAGGTTTATGCTTTAATTGTGACAACAAGTACAGTAAGGGACATAAGTGTGGTGAGAATAAATTATTCTACATAGATTGTGAAGAGGAAGAAGAACAAGAACAACAACCAACTCAAGATGAAAACATATAAGCAATTTTGTCTGAAGAGTTGACTCCCACAATATCGTGTAATGTATTAGCTGGAATTAGCACTCCTCAAACCCTTAAGATCGAAGGATACATCAAAAAGAAAAAGGTAATAGTCCTAATTGATTCTCGCAATACTCATAATTTCATTCACTATAAATTAGCCAAAGATCTCAATTGCTTTGTATATCTAGCGCCAGAGTTTCAAGTAATGATTGCAGATGGAGGAACTATTAATTGCTCAGGAAAATGAAATAAGATCACTCTTACTATGGGGGAATATGTAATGAATAGTCCAATGGTTTCTATACCCATGGGTGGTGTAGATGTTGTACTAGGAATCCAATGGTTACAATCATTAGGAACAATGGCCTT
>ML842494.1:45087-56492 GCA_009831015.1 Picea engelmannii | reverse complement strand
TAGACATTGTGTGCCTTGTGATGATAGATAGGATATGGGATTTTGGACTCCTCACCTCGTGGATGGCTTTTTATTTGATATTTACTTGTAGTTGGACATATATATGACTTGATAGTTATACCTATGATGGATTGTGTTGAGTAATCCTTACTTGATATTGTTGTTAAGAATTTACATTACTTCAGATAGGCTTATGAACATAGTCGGGATGGTGTCCCTTCTTTTTGTTGCATAATGATTATATATGGTACATGCTTTATACCATGCCCAACTGGAAATGGGGCTCATTTTCAATCAGGTGAACCATTTTTCTTAGTTCCTAGAAATCTTTGGAGAAGAAAAAGGACTTGGAAAATGTTAGGATATTTAGACACTTAGGAGTTAGTTAAGATCAACTTGGTATAATGTGTTGTTAGGTAATAGTGTGTTTCTTTAGTATGGATTTGTAGTTAGGTAATCCAAAGGTCACGATACGTTCTCAATGTAGAGTGATCTGACACTTCATACTGTCCTCGATCTTAAAAACTATATTGATCCATGGATGAACACCCAATTAGTCCACGATCTATATTTAAATATCATGGAGCATCATTTTCCGATGATCGATTGTGAGAAAATCTCTTGTAAATCTCTCTATAATCTTTTTCTTTTTCATTAACAAATTGCTCCAAGTGGCCATGTTGGTTGGGGTCGTGGTTGCTTCCCCATAGGGGTTTTACCACGTAAAAACATCAATGTGTTCATCTTTTATCTGATTATGTGAGTGGTTACAGAAGGTGTTCATCCTCTCTTGGAATACTTGTGGTGTCCAACATGGAATTAGAGCTCATTTGAAGACCCACTCCCATTGTATATCAAGCTCTTTAAGCCATGTTGTTGCATATTTGTTTTCTGCCATTTGCGCACATTTATGGGTTGAGAGGAATGTTCCAGTGCATCCAGAGAACTCGTTTTAGTTGGGAACATTTTTCGTTTCACTCGCAAAGGTTTCCTTTTTTCCCAAGATACGACCATTTCAATCAAATCTTGAGGTACAAAGCCCAAATATGCCCTTTTAATTTTTTTGCAGAGATAATATTTCAGTTTTCTGTTTTTATTTTTGAGTTTCTATTCTTTTGGATCTATGTATTCTCTTTTCCCTACACTCTGTGCAATCTCAACAAATAAAAAATAGAGTGGACATGATTTTCTTATTTGTGTATGCTCTTTTTCGTTCGTTGTCTGTGAGCTCAGTAAATTAAAAAAGGAGGGAAATTTTGCATTTTCCAGGTAAACTAATCGAGATTTAACCCTTGTTGTCATCAAGAAGCAAATTTTTTTCTTGTGTGAAAATATTTTTTCATGAGCACGCTCTCCAAGGTCATCCTCCACAACGACAAGGAAAACGACGAAAACACCAACGATGACGATTACTATAACAAAAAAAACAACAACAATCCTCCTTCTAAACAATATAATATGTTTTGCACTAGCTTTCTTGATTAAAAGTTGTTTTATTAAGTAAGAGGTCTTGAGTTCAAGTGTTTTTTTTGTTACTTTTTTTCGAAAAGGTTTGTGCATCAATTGTAAAGTGTATTTTACATAAATTATAAAAGTGAACCACTATAAGTAGCTTTAATATTTTATTTTAAGTTATTTGTTTTATATGCAACCTTTGAATTTATAAAGTAACTTCATTGTAAAAGCTATCCTTGGTTATTCTAAAAAAGTGAGTCATTTCATAAGCAACTTATTTGTAAAAGTGAGTTTATTAGGATATGTATCACCACGTCGACCAACTTCTACTTGCCATGTGGTTCTTTGGTTATCGTTTATGAATTTTTTCAAAAGGGAATAAATTTCACATCTGAAGTTCGTTTTTAATGACATTTTTTTTAAACAACCTATTTTTTCGATAGCTTTCCGTCTGAAACATCAGTTTTAGTGTTTAAATCCATATTCTATAGATATTTAATACGAATTATCCCAGTGATATTTTTCTTACTAGAACCAATTACATTCAATGGAAATCCCATATGGATGATTTATTAAGAAGTAAAGGATTGTATCAGATTATCTTGGGAATGTGTGTTTCTTAGTGTGTTTGTTTAGTATGCATTAGTATGCATTTGTATTTTGGTAATCCGATAATCACAATATGTTCTCGACATAGAACGATTTCTTCTCGATCTTAACAACTACATTGATCCGTGGATTAACACCCAATTAATCCATGCCCTCTATTTAAATAGCATGGAGGGTAATTAGCTAAAGATAAATTGTGAGAAACTCTCTTATAAATCTCTCTATAATGTTTTTCTTTTGCATTAATAAACTTCTCTAAGTGGTCATGCTAGCTTGGGCCATGGATGTTTCCCTGTGGGTGTTTTACCACATAAAATAATTGGTTTGTTGATGTCTGATATGGTTGTGTGAGTATTTATTGAAGTTGTTAATCCTCTATTGGAACATTTGTGTTGTCAAACAAAAAATTCCTCTTATATCTAACTTGAGTAAAAATACTAAAGGGGGAGAATTGTGATTCACTATTTAACCACTTCTTGACACTTGTAATTTCCTTCATCAGCCTTATTTTTCCATTAGTGAGCTAGTAGGGGGAAAGGGAAGGCCAAGAGACAAATCTTTGGAAAATGGTTTCACTTGGGAAATATTACAAAATAATTGCCTACCTTAGAGATGGTTGGCCAACTCATGATGAAAGGTTATGAGGTTTTCTACCTATGCAAGATATTTGTGTTCTGAATTGCATACTTGGTAGATCATATTACTAGTTTCTCTAACTTGGTCCAAGTGGACTAAAGGGATAGGAGTGTACCTAACCAATGAGAGTTAGTATGCTCGTTTCTTCATGGCCATTGTTTCTATCTGGACCTTGGGATTAAAGTGCCAAGTATGATGCCTAACCAAATGGGGTTATTCATCAAGGTTCAAAGTGATAGTAATATCGTTGCAAAGGGGTGCCACCACTAAGTAGGACTCTTGAGTGGTAGTAAGATCCTGACACACTATAACCTTGTGAGGTGTGGGAGTGTTGTACTTATGGGATCCTCTCCACCACATTAAGGTTGATTAGTTGGAGGTTTGATTTGTGGAATGAATTTTTGGATTGTATGAGTTATATGTAGAGAGTTTTTGTGCACCTTACTTTCCTCACCTCATTCATCTTTAGCCCCACTTGAGGGACATTACCTAGTGAAGGTAATTGCATTGGTTGGGTGGAAACTTAGTGGGACTTGGACATGATTTTCCCCCTTGGTTAGGAATATAATCATGGATCATTGGTTAGATTAGCACTTGGATTACAATAAAGGAAAGGACCTACAAGTACTCCAAGTTATAACTTTATGGAATATGTTATTAAATGTGAAATCATTTTAATGCATTGTTTCACAGTTGCATGCCTTCCTTACTATTTAACCATTGTGTTTCTTCTATGTTTGATTAGATATTTGTTACCTTGTTGTGTCTTGGAATTAAAGGGGGAAAAAATTGTTATTCAGGTATAACCCTCTTGGGTTTTTACACAATCCCTTCCAATTTAATCATGTTTAGCTAGAGGATGATAAATGTTTAAAGATGATCAATGATGAATCATGGGTTATCTATGACGATAAATCAAGGGGCTCAACAACTTATCAATTTGTAGAAGAAGAAGGTACAAAAGGAAATTTCATCTTCAACACCCACTAATTAAAAAATATACTTAAGATACTAAAAGAAGTGGTCATCCATGGGATCAAAATTTGCTCAAAAAATCAAAGTGCTCAGAATTGTTTAAAAATGGACACGTGTGTAGGCTTCATCCTCATGATCCCAAAGCAACTTGAACAGATTCAAACAGACATCGTATGAGTGAGATATCATGTTCTATCCATTTTGCCAAACATGCAAAATTTTGCTGACTGTACAGTCCGTACATTGCTGACATGGAAGGGTATGCTCCCACACATGGCAGGTGAAGTGGACTAGCCACTGTGTAGAGGTGTTGAGTTGGCAGGCTGACTAGGAAGGCTATGTGGTAGATATGTGGATGACTAGTTTGCTGACACGTGGTGTGTGGGTGGCAAGTAATATGGTGCCACGTGGCCCGGTCGTGGGTTGCCGTGTGGCACCCCTCCAGTTCATAAAAGGTTGTGGTAGTCCATGAGGGTCGAACCCCCGACCTCTGTGGGCATTGGCATAGTCTCTACATAGGTCGGGCCACCAACTTGCCTATGCTTTAGTTCTTAACCACATATGATTTTATATTTATTTGAATTGAAAGTGATGTTTGGTTGGCGGAAGAAAAGGGGTTGAGGTTTAGCCCCAACCCCACAGAATATACACTACATGCGACCACCCATAGAACCATTATTGCGGGAACTCTCCAGCGCATAACCCACAATTATTACACCATATGTCCATTTCATATAACACTTGGCGCAAAAAAGGTTAACACTTGGATTTTAGCCCGAAAGGCACAGGTTTATTGCCACATGACCACTCCACATGACCGATGGCATGGGTCTTTTTTCCATTATGCAACAAGGGCCCAAGATAGGCGTTGGGACGTGTCCATATGGCCCCCCATGCTTCCAACACCTCCTGCCAAGGGGGCGCTAATCGCACTAACCATTCAACATTTTTCCACGAATTGCAGAGTGCATGTGGTGCTAGGTTTTTGGTCCAGTAAAGTTGTGGGAGCCGTGTTAGACACACACATATGCGAATTAGAGAACCATAGACAACAATATTGAAGGGAAAACTTTGCAGGAGGATATCTTCTTCATTTTTTGGCCAAACCAGGTGCAGAAAGTTCCCAACTATGGGTTTTTGGATGTTCTTGAGCCATTGGAGCCATCTATATGGAATTTTGAGCACTGTAAAGAACTTTTTTTTAGAACTTTGAGAAAATAATATAAAATATCCATTGGAAGATGGACCAGGGTATGTATCCTAAGAGAGGGGTGAACTACTTTATCATTTGTTGTGTTATGTGTTTATTGATGGCTATTAACTATTGGTTATTATGTGCATCTTAAGTGTGAAAACTCTTTAATTTATGTGTTTTCAAATTGATCCTTTTACCCAAGAACACAATATTAACACTTACAAATAATTTAGAAGATACAAGTCTTCTTCATTTTCAGATCAAGTTGGTATAAGAGCATAGGTTTGTGAAGTCTTGATGGTTTGCAAGTGTTTTGTTTTTTGATGCATACAAGGTTGAAGCTCACAAGAGGAGAAGGTAAACTTGTAGATCCAAGTTCTCAACTGTCAAGAAGGAGAACTACCATGTTGTTTAGGGTCGTCTTTACCATGCTTTGGTTGTTGCAGATTTGCAGACTCGAACTGGTGCCTAAATTTCTGCTCGATTTTGAGAACATATCGATAGGCATCTCCCAATGATATCATGTTTAGGAAATCCATTTTGGTTTGTATGTACCTATGTAGTGCCCCATGGTATTTCAGAACCAGATGTCGCTCAGAGTCTTTGATACCCATCTTGGTGCGGAAGGTATTGAAATTATTTGTGAACTCCATCACTGTTTGGCTCTTCTCTTTCTGCAGTTTGGTCCATTTGATGTATTGGTATTCATAGTTATGAACAAGGTAGTATTGTTCCCTGACCGCATCCACAAAAAAATCCCAAGTGGGCTCGGCCCCATATATTCTAGATTCATTTGTGGAACTTTTCTCCCAGTAATTTTCCCACCAATGTTTGACATGGGGGAGGGCCTTGAGGAGTATGAAGGTGATCTTTTACCTATCAAAAAAATTGTGAATAGAGAAATAACATTCTAGTAGATTCAACTACTTTTCTAAGGCATCCACATTTGTCTAACCTGAAAATACGGGAATATCAAAATTAACTTGTACCTTGAAGGGAAAGGTTTCTCCAAAGTGTCTTCTTGATGAAGATGTATTTGTTTCTATCAGCAAGCGTTGAACGATGTGGGAAAAATTCTCGATGATTTCGTCCCTCTGTCGTGCGAGAGCATGCTCAAGCAACAAATTAATATAATCTTCTTCTCCGTCGTTTTTATTTTCTTCCACCATAGAGGGTTTGTTGGGCATGTGAGAGCAATTTTCCTCAAAAGAGACAATCTCGAAACCCAACTTGTTATACTCGAACCTCGTCCGGGACATGCACTGAAAAACAATCAAGACGAGCCTCCTTTGATACCACTAATCCAGATTATTTTAAGAATGAAATGAAAGCAGATATATTACAATGAAATATACATAACAATTGTCATAAACATAGAAATACAACAATACATGATTTCCTATTAATGAAAGAAATGTACAGAGACTGTAAAAATATAGAGTGCAAGACTCACTAGAATGGTGGTAGATTTATTTCTGAGAAGAGATGTGACGGCTATGCTAATTCACAAGAAGATGATTACAATGAGGCTTTGGAGGCCTTTTTTATGATAAAAATAAATTTCAAAATCCTATACATCCAAAAACCTAACCCTAGGAGATGAAAAGTCAAAAGTCATGTGGGCCTCATTGGGGTAAGTTAGTATATTAACTTCTTGGGGTCGTAAATTTTGCATACAATATCCCTTTTAGGTGTGTGATAGCATGTTGTTAAGGTATTTTCGACAACTACGCATTATGTCATTAAAATTTGACTTTGTTTACAGCTTGACTGTGGCAAGCCAAAAAAACACTGTTTAGGGCCCCAAAACGGCCCTGGAAGTACAAAAAGATGTACTAACATGAAAACTTCCAAAATAAGCCAATTGGAATAGGCAGGAAGCCACCAATATCCACCTGAATGTTGTGTATGGCTACAGTATAGCCCCATAAGTGTAGAACCCTCAATTACAAATAAATGTCCCCATTACAAAGAAATGTGTTGAACTGAAAACTTCAAGATGAGTCGGAACAGATGGGTGGCCACCAATATCCACCTTGCTCAACTAGTTAGTTGATATATATTAGTGATGGGACCACAAGTAGTTGGGGTTTTTGTTATTTAAAATCCATTTAAATAGATAGGAGGCTATGATATGTTTTTCTTATTTGGTTGTATTCAGAACTTTCCTTGATGAAAATTTTCCCCACCTTAAGAGGAAATTGAACATTGTTTTCTTTGTTTTGGTTATCATAATACAATGATATTTTTTTCATATTACATCTAATTGTCTCTTGTATCTAGTTTCTTGCAATTATATTCTCTATATGCCTAGATGTATTTCAATTTTAAGGATTAAGAAACACTACATAATTGGTGAAATTTGTGAAAGAACAAATAATGTCTTCGTGCATCTTGGTTGTAAGAGAAATCAATAAATTATCCCAAATTCCACCAAATGCAATCATTCACAAAAGTTGTAACTTGTTGATTCAAAAACATAGATCAATCTTCATAAAACATACATTTGTACCTGTAGATAGATGAAAGGGACTACATATTGACGATGAATGAACATGCTTTCAACCCTCTAGTTTTTTCTCTTATGTCTATTTTTTTCTCTTAAACTGGGCATCCCTTTCAAATCAACCGACCCATCCAATGCAAATTATTTTTCTTCCATTTCTCTTCCTCTTACAAACTTGATTTGCAACCATTGGCATTGATCGGTTAACAGACCTACAAATTCTCAAGCAAGATGATTTCTTTGACACAAATTCACAAGTTAGGGAGATTAATACCAGATATTAGCAGACCTACAAATTCACAAGAAGGCTGATTTCTTTGACACAAATTCACAAGTTGTCTTGAATCATTTAATATGTACTCCATTCTCAAATTGATTAATTATATAGGTAAATGTATGGACAAAATTTTCCTACGGATAATCACGTACAATAATCCCAAGTTCACTGGTTATTTTGACACTAGATCACAATATAAAAGGAAGATGTTTTCTCTTTTCCTTGTCCAACAAAAACAATGGGACTTAAGATAAAAAAATCTGAAATTATATTATTAAAATATTTTTACAAAATTTTCTTACTCCAATAAATGGTATTATGACATCCAATAAATGGTTTTATGAGAAGCACATATTCCACTTAAAAGATGTTATGATAGGTATACATTTTATTTGGGATGACAAGTTTTAAAAAGGTTTAAAATTTAAAATTTAACAAATTACTCTAGACAATGTTGTATAATTGTTTGGAAATAATTTGTGTAATTTTTTAGAAATAAATTGTGTAGAAATTTTGAAATTTTTATTTTTATAAAATCTTACAATCATCATTACTAAAAAAAATCATAAATATGAAAACATACACACTAAGATACCTCACATGAATTCTAATAAAACCAAATAAAGAAAAGAAAAATAGTGACATGTTAACATGCATCATAATTTCACATGATTGGGGCACAAACTTGCGAACAAATTTGGAGTACTCATATTTTCCGACAGAAATTCATATTTTGTGACTTTCATAAAGGTATGGAATGACTTTATATGATTTTTAGAAGAAATGAATTCAGCATGATGAAAAAATATGAGGGTACTTGGATTCTACAGAAATAATCACTTAGATCTACGAATTCAACAATTTCTCTCTGGACTTTAAATAAATATCCCTGGAAAAAATCTTCATTTCGTATAATCTTTAACCTACGACATTCTTTTTTTTTTAATTTGAGTACCATAACGACTTACTTTGTGCTCCTTTTTTAGTTTTTTTGGTTAAGAAAAATATAAAATGATAGGTCAAATTGATAAAAAAGGAAAAAAATTGGTTTAAATTTGATTTTGTTAGATGCAATGATGTAATTTTGATGTTGAAGAGATTTTTTTAATACGTGTAACAAAAATTTTCAATGTGATGGAGAATATATTTATATAATTATAATCAACCATAGATTCAATGAATTTCAATAAAGATATACAATTTAAAAAATAAATAAAATTATAAAGATTACACAATTTACAAAATAAACAAAAGATTCATTATCAAAGTTTGGAAAATTAGACCAAAATCAACTAAATAAAAAAGAGAGAACATACCTTTCTCACTAGTTTTTCATGTGAAATAGATAATTATGGTTTCCATCGATATGGTGGGTTTCATGATTTCAAAGTTCACAAATCCAACTATATCGTGAATGAATCAAAGATTCCCAATGAATAACCCTTTGTCCTTTTTATCGTTAGTCACTAACAAGTTTCACGGTTTTCACTTGGATAATTTTAGTTTTTGAATAGTACCATTGACATTAGTTTTGTTGTAGTAAGTTGATGAAAGTTGCACAATGCACATTTCATTTCTTTAATTTAATGTTAAATCATTACTCTATAATTGAAATCAAACATTTTTAATCTTCAAAGACACCAAATACTTAAAATATGAGAGTTCATGTTTCATGGGACCTACTCTATAATTGGAATCAAACATTTTTAATCTCCAAAGACACCAAACACTTAAAATATGAGAGTTCACGTTTCATAGGACTTTTTGTCTCTAGCACAATGTTATAGTAACATATATTCAGGAAATTCTTCTCTACCAAATGTGATTTTATTCTAACATATATTCATGTAAAGATCCACTGCAATTAAGATCTACTAACATATATTCATGTAAAGATTCATTGCAATTAATATCGACACAAATTTTAAGCAAGAGAGTAAGAGGGATTTTATTTTTTCTAATTCTGTCACAATAGAATAATGGTAAAGATGACTCTAACTTGTAGAAAAAATCACGGAGAAAGGATATCCAACCTTAGGATAACAAGTATAAGTCATAAGAAAATGATGGTAATGAGAAGTCAAAGAAAAACATTAGAAAGTGGTGTGAGTTTATTAATCCTTACTTCATGGGGTTTTTGACTGACATCGTTGTTATTGCATTTATTAAGCGCATTTGAAAATATTTTCCCTGTCTAGTTCCTTACATATCAGTGTTGTATAGGATCAACACTGTACATATCAGTACTGTATAAGATCAACACTCTATATAAGATTAACACTTTGTAGAGATTATTCAAAATGTATCATTTGATATGTTTTAAAGTATATAGTTTCTCATAATTTTATTGGTAATTTTTGAAATAAACTATGTAAGGAGTTTTTGAATAGTTTAAAATTTCCAATGAATACTTTTTTTATCCTAAACTATTAAAACAATAAGTATCAACAATTTCTGATGATGAATGAAGTATCCAATAGAAATGAAGTTTGAATAACTCCTTACACTATTTATTTCCAGAATATATGAAACATCATGTGATCATGTTTTAAGGTGTTACTAAATGATATAACAAAATTCATTTTTTAAGAAATCACTTAACATTCGTAGTACTTAATGACTAGCAACAACCACATTTATGTAAAAGGTGGTTGATATACGCCGATCGATGCCATTTTCCACTTTTTAAAATTAATGGTGTCGATCGGCGTATATCAACCACTTTTTACATAAATGTGGTTGTTGCTAGTTGACGGCCGGCATGCATGAAATAACATTAATACATTAATAGATTAATGTATTAAATACATTAAATATATTAAATTCGTTAATGTATTAAATACATTAATGTATTAATACATTAATGTATTAAATACATTAATGTGTTAATAGTTTAACGCATTAATGTATTAATACATTAAAGCATTATTAATACATTAATACATTAAATCATTATTAATAATTAATACATTAATACATTAGTAAAGCATTATTAATACATTAATATATTAGTAAAGCATTATTAGTGTATTAATACATTAATACATTAGCAAATCAATATTAATATATTAATGTATTAATACATTAATATATTAAATACATTAATGTATTAAATATTTTATAAATAAATACATAAATATTGATATTAAAACATTAATATTAGAGAACTAATATATTAAAAAGATATCAAAATTATTAAAATATTAATATATTAATAATACATTATAATGATGTATTAACTCATTATTATAAATGTATTAATAAAACACTAACAAATACACTATCTAATAAATTATAATAGCATATTAACTCATACTTTAATAATGTATTATTAATATCTTACTTTATTAATGTATTAATACAGTATTAATAATGTTTTAATGTTAAAGTAGTACATTATTATAAAATAATAATATATTATTATTATTAATACATTATTATACAATAATAAAATAATACACTGAGAAGGTAATACACGAATAAAACATTAATACATTTAAAAATATTAAAGTAATAAAAAATACATTAAATTATTATATTAAAACTATTATATTAATACATTAAAATAGTAATACAATAATAAAATATTTATACAATAATAAAGTAATACATTAATTAATAAGGTAATGATACATTAATAAAATAATAATACATCAATACTTTAATAATATATCACCCAAATTAATATAATATAATGGTATAATATTTTATAAATAACATATTTATAGATTATTAATTAATGTATTAATAAA
>ML842493.1:0-32977 GCA_009831015.1 Picea engelmannii | reverse complement strand
ATATGGGAACGAATATCATTACAAGTCTTGATTGGATCTATTACAAAAGTAGTGACTTCATTATTATTTTTGGGGAAACACTACTTTCAAATATAGATGTGGGTTGGGGAAATGTATGGAAATGGTGGATGTTAATGATTATAGATTGAGTACTATGTTGACTGTTATTAAATGCAGAATGTGCGAATAAAGGGAACATAACCTTTTACAAATTGTGTGAAATACTTTTGTTTCATAATGTAACTGTGTTGGATATTAATGGACAGTGAAATTAAGAAAATACACAAGAATTATTACTCAGTCATCTTATTGTTGGTTGATGCATGTTTTTCTTACTGCAAAAGATGTTATGGATTGCTTGATTAATCTCATGAACAGTAAACATTTTTTTCCCCCTCATTATCTCATTTTCCACTAATTACAACCCCCTCACATATCCTAGATTAATTGTTTTTACTCCCTGTTCTGATATTGATTACAACTAAGAGATTTTTTGTGTTAAGTGGATGAAGTGGCAGAGTCTTGAGTGGATTGCAGTAAGGGTTTTTTTGGGTTGATTTAAAGTTGATAGTTGTTGTCATTGAGAAGTGACCATTTCTCTCCCCTTTCATTATATCATATTTTCGCTCAATACAAACCCCTCACGTATCCCAAAACAATGTTTCACCCCCCTGCTCATTGATTAACGTTAGAACAATTTGTATGGATTGGATTGCATGAGCCTGATACATTCTGAGCCAAATCTATTTCGTATTTTTAAGGAGTTGTCATGCATGGTTATTTAAAAGACTATTTGATAATTGTTAACATATGCAGGATGAGTTTTTTCGTCAGGGAAGCCATGGTCGAGGAAACAGAGGTAGAGGTAACTGGAACCGAGGCCCAAGAAGGCCTAGGTTCTCTATACATTTTGATGTTGATTCAAAAGATATTGGCCAGTTGTTTCATGCTGTATTATTTAATTGGATTGGGGTATGGAATAGTCTAACTGGGGCATGAAAGGCCTCCTTTCCAATTCCCTCAAGCCCCCAGCATCCCTATGCCTCGTCATGTCTCTTTACAGCCTGAATCCCCATAAAATGATGGGTGGCAAGAGATTGTTCACCCGATAGTCTCCCAACACCGTGGCTGGCCAAACTTAACTTTCCTTCTCCTCCACCTTTTAACCCCATTGTCCAAGTTGCCCCTAAACACTCTCCAGTGAAATCCTCCCACGCTAACAAGAGATTGAAGACTGAATCCCACCAGGCATTTGATAAAGGAAAAGCTATTGTTTCCCCTTCCTCACCCTCCAATGAATTTGACAAATCTGTGTCTTCACGGATGCATTTGAGGGATGATTATTCCCATGTGATCAGTGAGATAAAGCCTAAAGTCTCTGCCCAACCCAAGGAAAATTAAGGGAAATCAAGAGGTGACAGCAGCAACCAAGGAAGGGTTGYATCACAGACTGGAAAATATGGCTTTTTAATTTTATGTTATTTATTATTTTATGACAGTGGACTTCATGGATTTTGGACAACATGTTTTATTTTGGATATATGAGTATTATTTTGAAATATTTTCAAATTTCATGAGCTAAAATTGCCAAAATTAAATGTGTTTGAGGGGAGGCACAAGGGGTGTGTTTGCTTAACTAATGGATTATGTTATGAATTTTATGAACTAAGGGAGTCACAAGGGGTCCCACCTAGTAGTTATTATTTATTTATGACCCTATTATGATTATTACCTCCCCCCCCCCCAACTAAAGTTAGTTGAGTCTTGTGTTAGATTAACTAATAAGTTGGTTCAACTACTTCAACCAATTCTAATTTGTTAAAAGCAGAAGTAAGGGGAGGAACATGAGGAGGATAGAAGCATAAATCATGCTAAGGTTTGCTCTTTGAGTTTATTTTGAGATAGTTCAGTTTTCATTCATTCATATATTCATCATAGCCTAATTCTCTTTTGTGACAGTAGGGTCTTATTGTAGACAACAATATTCAGGGATGAATCAAATCTTTCAGACACTTGTTTTTCATAGGTGTTGATCTATCTTTGATAGTTTGTGTAGACTTGTCTGTTTGTGAATTAATTTTCATGACTGATAAAGGCTATTTTGTAGAGTCGAGTGGGCAACAATCTGTGGCAAGTTGATCTAGCTTTTAGAGTTCAGTTTTGGTTAGGTCCTTTTGTATGTTCCATTGGGGATTTCTAAGTTTGAATTTGGTCCAAGATTTATGTGTGAAGTTTCGTAAAGACAATGACTCTTTGGCGAATTGGAATGAAATAAAGGATTTCTTTATATCTCATCTATGTTTATTATCATCTTGGTGTATTTACTTATGTTCTTACATTTATTTCAGCAACTGATATATTCATAAAATTACATAAAAATTGAATTTCCAGCAAGCTTTTTGTTGATAAAAGACTAGCCTAAGCACTCTTAATTAATAAGTGTGATGTTAGGATGTTATTTTGTTGGCTATAAACATAGGGTGATATTCCCGTCTACTTTTCTTTAGCCAAGTAAAGCCTGAAGATGCTTGAGTAAGATGAATTCATATCTTTTCCTCAACAAGGTTCTTCCCTTGCAGGATCTTTCAAATCCATAAAATTCTCACACATTGACCCTGGTAAATCAATGGTATAAAAATATACGCCTATAAGGAGGTGGCTCCATGTTTCTAATTGAAATACCCAGAATTCCTCACGACTGATAGAGTGGGAAGTCTACCAACTTAGGTCAAAGACCCAAATAAATGACTGACTAAATCACTATGGAAAACTAAGGAGCATAGAGCACACCACTAAAAATTCCCTAAAGACAAATCAAGCAAAAGGTAGGAAGAAAATTTACACCAACCAACACAAGAGAAACTTATCGGCGCAAGTGTAACTCGAACATGGAAATGCCCTTTGGGTATACTCTGCAAAGTGTGGTCTGACGTATGACCTAGGTACCACGGTATGCACTCAACAATCACCTGTGTGAGTACCTATAAAAAGAAACTAGGTTTCCAGCTTGCATTCAGTTACCAAGCGGGTACAGCCGACAGTCGGGTTGATCGTATGAGAAGGATAACTATTTTTGAATCCTTTCAAGGATACCAAAGGAAAATGGTCTAGAAGAAAACTGAGGATCCAAAATGGATTTGAGGTCCACAAAGCTCCGTAGTCAAATGCAGTCAGTGAAATCCCAAGAATGACCCTCAAATACGATCCCCACTATGCTTGGTCCAGGTTTGGAGGGGTTATCTCCTCTACCTTTCCTCATGCAACCTTGTGTTTAGCCCTTGTGTTAGAGGGGGGTCCCAGATAAATTTTACGAGAACTGTACTTCAACACTCCTTAACTCATACACTCAAGTTTATTTAGCGGCCTTGGAAATTTTCCTCACCACACCTAATCTAAGGCCCTAAAGACTAGTCTAATTGGTGTACCCTATAAACGAAAAATTCAAATTGATTTTAACATTAAGCGTTCATTTTAGTGGCTCGATTACTCTGGGTCTAGTGACTAGGTAGAGACTTGACACATTAAAAGACATAAATGCTTCTATTCTACCCAAATATAACAAAAACCTAATGATAGTTAACGGAAGAGAGAGAATCAAAGTATGTACCTTAATTCCTTCCGTCTGTAGTAGATCCCTTCATGTCTCTATTCATTCCGGGTTGCAGGCTTCCTCCCAATGTTGGCCTGAAACAACTTTAAAGAACACAATATGAAAACATATGCATAGCTACCAACATCATATAAAGGATTATATATTCATGAAAAGCCATCCATAAATATGAAAATAAACACATAAATATCTGGGACGAGAAGTTTCTCTTTTATTAATAACAAGATTGGAAGTTACAACCTAAATATTGCCGACTCCTCTCCATGAACCTGGCTTGGGTTCCTCTACTTTGAATCCAAGTGCACCATTCCCAATGCACTATCCTCACAACCAAAATGCCAATATAGGGAAAAGGGGTGGATTGTATAAGGAGGATTGATGGTAGGGAATGTTGAGCATGAAAACTCAGAACGGGATGAAAAGGGCTTGGAATGCAAGGGAGAAAATTTGGCAGAGTTCTCTTACCCCTATTTTCATATATGCCAAATGATGCCCCTAGGGCCCTTTTTATATGGAGAAAAGATGTTTAATTCATTGTCATAAGGGTTGCAGGAGGTAATATGGTTGTGCAACCCAACATAGCCCATAAACTCTGCCCGAAAGCGAATAATTTTTTAGTTTTTTCAGCTTTTTAGAGTATATGTGGTTTGTTAGGAATGCAAGTAGTGTATGTACGCTTGTTTCGTATGCAGCAGGGCATGTACACCATACAAAAAGGTTTTTTTTAAGAGGAAACTCAACAAAAAATGGTTGGCAAATGTGTGAATGCGTAGGCCAATGTCAGAAATGCATAATAGTGGAATTTTGAGCTATAACGGACAACAAGATTATTTGCAGCTCAGGAAGATATAGTACATTGTGCAAAATAAAATCTAGGAGTCCAGGGAAATTGATCCTAATGGTGCTCATTCTCGAAGGTTTGAGACTTGATCTATCTGCAAAATACACTATGCCATCTACATTGTCATCAAAGTATTCGAAGAAATATCTTCAAAATGTCATGTGGGATGTTGCACATGTGTCAAGGAGCCATGCATATCCCCAAGAATTAGCAAGTTAAGAATTAAACAAATCTTCAGTTACTCCTATATTGCATTGGGAAACTATGTAATGAACAAGAGATTTACCTTTCACTAGGTTTGAGGTTCTATATCTATCTTTTGTTTGGTATTGTTGGTCATTGATCTTCATTGTGCAGGTCTTTGCTTCATGTCCATTATTTCTATAGTGGACACAGTGAAGGTGAAGTCTCTCATGGGGATTATGTCAACCCCCCCTGCCTATGAGATTATTATTTATGTGGCCTTTCATTTTTACAAATTCATTCCAACTTTCTTCAATGGGATGTTGATGGGTGTGATATGTATGATACTATTGAAGAAGACACGGTAGAAAGAAAGGACTCAAAATATTTGAGGCCACATGAACTCCACCTTCAACAAGATCTCATTGAAGCTTTGAATGTGTAACATGGAAAATTTTCGGTTAAGGTATTTTAAAATTTTCAGATGACCCGATCCGATCTAATCATTGGCGAAAAAACTACATGCAAAAACAACAACATAAACACTTGCAAATCATTCAAACCCTACATAGAGGGACACACCATGCAAACCAAAATATACACTCCAGAGATCTTAGCAGACCATGTTATGCAAGATGAGCTCTTCCCATCGAACAATCAGGTGAACAATATAGACTTTCACTAATTCATAGGAAGAGAAAATTTCAACAAATTCAGGGAGGCTCTTGGGATAAGAGCTAACACTTATTCTATCAAGAGGTGGAACAATAAAATATCATAATGTAATAATTGTCTTTATGATACATTTGTTAAGACATAATTTATGTTCTTGGGTTGCTAGATGGTTATACCAGTATACGACCAAAATGGAAGGAACGAACGAGGGTGTGACTGTCACTTTTAGCGAGGAAGGATCGACCGAAACAACTGTTGTATTCATCCTTAAGGAACTAGGGTTTCAGAACTGGATGTAGTCAACCTTCGGTGGACACGACATAGAAATAGATATAAGTTTTCTTGAGAACTAGTTATTATGATGAATCCATATCTTTTCAATATACTAGCAGTGTGAGAGAATACCAGTGAGGTTACACGATGAGTGAGAGATGGCTCAACGAAATGGTCTAAGGCTGCTACAAAATGGAAGATGGAATCTTTACATGTCTAAAATGTAGAAGGGTGATACCATTACCATCCCCAAGAGGCCCAACCAGGATTCTGCTACTGAATTCACAATATCAGTGAGAGAAATATGATACAGAAAAAATACCAGAGGAGCCCCTAGGAACACCAATATTCGATTGGCAGCATGAGAGGTCAAGGAGATTCTAGGAAAAAAAATAGGGTTTTTGTATTAGTGTCCAACATTATACCAACATGTGGGCAGGCCCTCCATGAGCGAACTAGTGTGAGGTCACACGATTAATATAGTGCACAGGTGCGGTCAGTGCTGAGGCGAATGTTGTTTCTGTTTCATCACTTGGGTGAGCAAAACAATGGCACTTGCATGCCTAGTTGGGCCTTCTAGACAAGACAGAGGTTAGTGAGTGAATTAAACAATCCAAACACATGAAATAAACAAGTAAAAAAACTAAGGAAATAAAAACTAGAATGCATAAGAAACTTTTAGAACCATAAACAATCAACCAATGACCAAGATTATGCCACCAATGGATAACTATATTAGTTGGAAAAAAAACGTAGAGAAAAATGAGGACTTATGGGTCCCCTCTTCCTCCTTGGGAGGGATCTTGAGTTCCCTAATGGAGATTTCTTCTTACAATGAAAGAAAAATGGCAAATTATGAAGAATATCAATGCCTATTCCCTCAAGAGGTGAGTGGAATGACCTATTGCAATGATGCTAGAATACTCCTAGGATAAACGAGGAATATCAAGCTAGAATTGAGGCAGCATAACAATACTATGAAGATATTGGTTTCTTAGTGCACCCATGGCCTCCATTTATAGCATTTCTTCAAGGAAAAATTCAATTGGTTCTTAGTGTGAACAAGGGGCCCTTTAGGGCACCCTTTGGTCCTTGATCAACCCCCCATTCAGATTTTGCTCAAATCTGAAGGTCAAATCAAGTTGGGATTTGGTCCATAAGTGCTTGGGGGGCTGAGAAGAACTATAAATGAACCGTTCACAGGAGTGTTCATATTTTCTCATACACAGTCACACATATGGCACATTGTGTTCTCTACAATCTTTGTTGGCCCACACACTGTGTGTGCGCTTCCTTTAGTGAGTTCGCGCATGTCAATTTTTTCCCAATTGTATAGTTTTTTTCTTTTGAAATGAATTTAGGTGTTGCAGGTGAACTAATAGTTGTTGCCATTGTTGTATTTCTGTAACCATTTGTGTGCAATGTTGCGGACGAAATTTCAGTGATAACAGATGCCCCCTGATGTGTGAGGTTAGGAGCATACGTATAGAAGAAATACATCAATGTTTCTTCCACTGAGAGTTCCATTGTAATGAAGAGTGCTGAGAGGAATTGAAAGAGAGATCTTTTGGAGGGAGAGGGAAACTGTGGGACCCAAATATTTCTCTAGGGAGAAAAAAAGAAAATATGTATACAAACGAGGCGGGCATGCCCCATGTTCATGTCATGTAACTCAAAATGTAAGACAATAACTGAGTTGTATGATGATGTAGATAACTGCAGTGCCCTCCGAGGCGGTTTGATAACGACAGATGACAATTTTGAATGGTGAACATACTCTGAAAATAGGCAAGGATGCCTGTAAGAAGTGTCGATGACTCATAGGAATTGATGGCCTAACAAATTCAGAGGTCTTCGACTAGTATAAAAAAACTACAATAGTCCCATAGTAAGACCAACCATAACATGAGATTTTGTTGAAGTTGAAGGTTATGGGGGTCAACAGAATCAAAGATAAATGACGATTTTCTTTGTGTTGTTTGAGACTCCTCATTATAAAGGTAATGAGAGTCAATATATTGTCGCCCTTCTGGAAACTATGTTGATGTCGACAGAAAGGGAGACACGACTCCAAGAAGCCAAGGGCTTCATGAAAGCCACGAAAATAAGCTCAGGAACTGATAGGGAACAAGAATGAAGTCAATATGTGATGAGACTCAAGACTGCCCTTGGTTGGGGTTATGTTTGAAGGATGATTGGCAACAACTGTAAAACTATATCTAGTGTCAGGGAGACGACTAGATATGAGGTTAAATTGTGCCAGAGGCTTGACAAAGTCGACAAACTCATAGATCAGGGGTACATGGGCTTTGGGATACTTGGGGTTTATGAACGATGTCAAAATGAGAAAAGGAGAGTGGATGCCCCAACCAAAGGTGACATGGGTTGCGTTGCTGGGAAAAGAAGGTCATCAAGGGTGATGACAAAAAGATAAGCAAATGATGGAAACAAAGGCCTTTTACAATTACAAAATAAATAAAGAATAATTTGGGATGAGTGTACGGATACAAAAACAGGTGCCCCAATGTGAGATGGCTTGTCCTGTGAGGGAACGAGTTGCAAAGAGAACTGCTGGGGGGTGGGGGCCCCATGGGTGGGTTTTTGTATGGGGTAAATGAATGGAGGGAAATCTGCATATGGGAAAATTGATTGTGGATGACATGTAGGGTTAATGATACTGCGGAGGTGCAGTCAAAATAGAACTGAGGTGAGATAGCCTAGGATTCCATTAATGGGAAAGATAGCAAGATGATGAGAAGAAATATGTGGCTTATTCTCGGAAGTGCATAAGACTATCGAGACTCCCATCCCTAGGGGGTGAAACCAACATGAGTGTAAAATTGCCAAGGGTAACTATGAATGGGAAAAATCATGTGGGGGGGAGTACTACTGGTTGGCAATACCAAAATGCAGCAGAGGCGACGGTACTATAGAGACGGATGTAGGGACTCTAAAGGTGAACGTCGGAGGGTGTGACTAGGAAAGGTAATTGATATTCAGAAGGAATGATTACATTCCAGTGTCGAACATATACATGAAGGGTTTGCATTGTTTGTGATGACCAAGTACCTGCACATATTAAAACCAAATACCCGACGTGAGAAAAATCTGATGATAAAGAACATATAACAACTATTTGATAATTTTGAATAAGAGCATGTGTACCTGGACAGGATGTGAGAAAAATGCTCCCCCAGAGCCAAGTGAATATGGTGACCTGGGGAACGTGATTGTGTAGATGGCGAGACCATGAGCCCGTGGCTAAAGACAGATTGGGAAACAGAGGCTTTGGGCTCTTGTAACTGAGTGTGGAAGTTTGGAAAAAGGGACTATATATGGCTGGTGGGCCCATAGTGCCACCTCATTTGTACCCGCCATAATAGTGAGTTGGAGAGATCCTTTGGAGGAGTTCCGAAGATTACGGGAGCTTGATTCGACCGATATGGGAGGTGAGAGAGTCAAGTTAGTGGTCCCATCCTCCTACACAATATGAATTTCCTAGGGTTGATTTAGTAGTTGTACGGATGGACGTACAAGGGTAGGTTTAGGGGTGGGCCCACTAATGCGCAGGAGAAGGAAGGATACCCGCACTCAGATGCGCGGGTATAATTCCATATCCTGCGCATAATGTGCAGCTTTGATTGACACAAACATGCATAGGGGCACATGGGAGGGAAAATTAGGCATGCATGAGATGCACGCCTGTTAAAATTACAGCTGCGCACTATGCGCAACTGTTTCTCAGACAGTTGTGCATCAGTGCGCAACTGTGTAGATAAAAGGTGTGCATGTGTGCGCACATGTTGGCATGACAGTTGTGTATGGATGCACATCTATTTCTCCAATGGTTTCACATTAATGTGCAGTTGTGCAAAGAATAGGTGCGCATATGTGCACACCTATGGTGGTGAAAGTCGCGCACTGGAGGCGAAGCTAAGGGTGGTTGAAATTTTAAATTTTTTGATGTTTTGATGAATGATGAGGGATGAATAAGTGTGTTTATGTGGATGTAGTTGATCATCTTGTGATAGGAGAGTCACTATGCCAGTCCACTGGAGGGAGAGAGACTAGGAGCACCTCCGAGAGGCGGTGAGAGAGAAGCCAGGCGTTCGGAGACACTTGGCATCCTGCGGGTTGCTCAAGTTCTTCGAATGTCCTTTGATATGGTTGCAGGAGTTCCTACTTAAGTATCTGATATCCATGTGGAGTGTTTATCTGTAGTGCTTCATTGTGAGGGGAAAATAACTGGCACTCTCACCTGTGGAGGATATATACTTTCTGACAGTGCTCCCCTTCCGAGGGATGGCCCTGCCTGCTGACCCCTAGTTGTCGGGGGATGTGAGATTGATAGACTTGGCACGATGATATTGCTATAGGCTGAACCTGATGTCAGGTTCGGTTATCCATATCGAGGCGATGGATGAGATTTTTCCTCAGTGCATCACGACCATGGTGGTGAGGATCTATGGATCCTTAGCGACTCAATGGATCTCGAGAGGTTAGTTGAGGAATGTGGAGAGGGTCCTATATAGGGACTTTTTTTCCTAGGGGTTGATGTTGCACTCTAGGATGATGTGGAAGATTCACTGGTGTCATACCACTAACTCTAGTGAGTTTGTGTTTGGGTCTATCCTGGTGGCATGGTTTCTAGAGAAGGTGCCCCTATTGCGCCGAAGGATTTTGTTGGCACCTTCAGGGTCGTAGGAGCCACGGTTGATGTCGCGGGCCCATGTGTTGGCTTGTCACGGTGGGGGGGAGGGTGGCCACTACTTCACGACCAATGTGGCACATGTGTGGCATCATATGCCACAGGTGATACTACGATATCCATATGGTGGGATGGACTACCAGAGTGACCCAGACATGGTGGTGCCTCCTGGAGAGGTCTGGGACCAGAGAGGTATGTTTTTTCATTTATATTTTGTGATTTTGATAGTGTAGCATACAATTATGTATATATGGATGTTGACTCTACCTTTTCTTTTTGTGTTTGCAGATGTGGGGCCCTAAGGCCATGAGGCTGAGATGGTGAGGGAGTTGACTTGCCAGGGTCTAGTGCAATCGTCGCGGGTAGGAGAGTAGCACAGGAGAGATGATGTTGGTGTTGGGCCAACACATGAGCTGAGGGTGGGCCAGAGGCATAGATTTGATGATGGTGGTGTTGGACCATCGCATGAGCCATGAGTAGAGGATGGAGGGGGGATGGAGGACCTTCATCATCGGTTCGAGGAGGTTCTTCAGGGCGTGCCAGAGGACATGTGGGCCCACATCCAAGACGAGAGGGTCCTGGAGCAATGTGTGGGTGTATCAGCAGAGTGGCAGACCTTGATCTGTTGGGAAAATGTAGTGGGGGTAGCGATGAATGGTCAACTTCCCCCTGGACCTAGAGGACCCCCAGCTGGTGGGGCACCTCCAGCTAACAGAGGACCTGGGGGGGGGAGCTCTAGGGGCACCATAAGTGCTGTTTTTTTTGTATTTCTATAGGCTTGCGAGCCCATTTTTGTAAATTCTAACCTTGTACAATATCTACTGCAAACTGATATTCAGAAAAGAACAAAAAAGATACAATGGAAAATACAAACATTACACAGATATTTTTCACTTGGAAACCCAAACCGGGAAAACCAACATATATTATATTCATACATTGTGTGACATTGTTTACAATACAATATACATATAGGAGCCAGTGGCATCCAAAACCCTAACCCAATGACCTGGATTAGTCCAAAACCCTAATTCCTTAACCGGAAATAGAAAACCATCGGCAAAAAACCATGTGCCGAAAAACCACCTAAATATCATGTGGTCCCGGAAATATGTTGTCCCGATGCGAAAATATTTTCAGGGGCGCTGCCCCCAAACCCCCCTGCACCCCCCTCTAACCCCCCTACACGCCCGACACAAACGCTCAGACACTACTACTCGTGCAAAGAATATAAAACATACCCAACAATTTTGTACCACGTAGTTGATACCCATTTTGTATAGGGTAGGGGGTACCCATTTTGTACCTATAGGGGTGAGGGGACTCACTAGCCTACGGGCGATGTATATTTTTTACTTTGTAAACATTTATAACACTTCAGAGGAGATATATATATGGATACATATCTTTTGGCTCTTTGTTATGCCTACATGTGTTTATGTTTTTGATGGTTTATGATGTCTAATCTATATGTTGTGACTGATGTATGATGTTTATGTATATGGGATGATGTCTTGATGTGATAAATGCCAATATAACACTAGGTTAGCCATATTATCTGTTTTCTTATTAAATTGTCGTGGAATATGTGTAAATGTAATTGACTCAAAGTTTCGAGATAAGAGTCTAACTTGCATGTATTTGCAAAAGAGGCAAGGATCGCGGACACGATATACATTGTTGAGTTGTAGGATGACAAGCTGGGAATCTAATAACATGCTAAGGTGACGAATGTGGAGGAGACCAGCCTCAACCAGAAGACCAATGACGACAATGTATTATTCTTGGTTGTTGGTGGCGGAGCCCAAACATATGTTGCTAGAGTGGAGCAGTTCATGTAAGGGGGTATAGAGGGCCCAAGTGGCCGAAGCGAGATTCTGTGTCCAGCAGCTAGCACCATCAACGTAACTGATGTGGTAGGTCGATGGAGGATGCATCTGTCAATAACATGGATGGTACATCAAACATGAGGAGTAGAGGCGAAAAAATAAGACTAAAAACTATACAGATGTGTACAAAGAAAAATCTTAGTGTAGAATGGCTACGCTCAGGCGTAAAACTTCTTTAAGTATAACCTGTTGACGGGTTCTTTGAGAGGATAGCCTTCTGGAGAAGCCATGATTTATGCACCTTTAGTGAGGCAGTGTTGGAAAATTTAGGGTCCATGCCATAATGATTCGCATTTCCAGTGACCGAGAGTATTGTGGGAAATATCATAGACTAGGACGAGATCTCCTTCATTAAATGAATGAAGGTTGACATGGCAGTCAAAGGTGGCTTTGGACTGTTTTTTAGCTACTTCGTTGTTTTGTAATGAAGATCGACGATCTTCATCCAATGAATCTAAGGTCAAAAAGTGTTGCTCCATTGGATCAGTGTCAGGCAATAGCTCAATGGCGGTGCGTAACGTGGGAATTTCGCACTCGATGGGGAGGGTGGCTTAGATCCCATGGACGAGATGAAATGGTGTAAAACTGGTGGCAGTTTTGACTGTTGTGCGATAAGCCCATAATGTTGAAAATAACATATGATGCCAGTTGGTCTTATGTTTGTTGATGATACGCTGTAACATGGTTTTGAGGACTTTGTTGACAACCTCGACTTTTCCGTTGGACTGACGATAGTATGGGGAAGAAAACTCATGGGAGAAGCCTAAATTTGAGGATATTTTTGTGAAGATCTCATTCTCAAAGTGCTTACCGTGATGGGATACTAACTGTAGTGGAATTCCAAAATGGATAGTGACGTGGTTTAAGAAAAATCGCGTTGTTGTGTCAGTGGTATTTTTGAAGGTAGGCATGGCTTCGGCCCATTTGGTAAAGTAATCTACTACCACGACGATGTACTTGTGTCCATTATTTGATGGAGGATTGCAAGACATGAATTCTATGCCCCATTTTCAGAAGGGGTCGACGATGATGACTGGATTTAGAAGAGCGGGTGGTGTTCGTGCTTTGTTTCCATAGAACTGACATTTGTCGCATCGCTTGACAGTGTGGATGCAATCATGAAACAATTTGGACGAGAAGTATCTAGCTTGAATGATTTTTTGGGTGGTGGACATACCTAAGAGGTGGAAACTAAAAGCGTCGCTATCAAAATCGTTCAAGACTTTGTCCACTTCGTCGATTGTCAGTCATTGACAGAGTATGGTGTCGACCCCACATCGATACATGATGTCACCGATGAGAAAGTATTGAGGGGCATGATGGTGAATGCGCCAATGATTGTCTTGAGAGAGATGAGACCCAAACTTCTGTGTCTGAAGGTAGACGAGAAGGTCATCGTACCAGGGGTCATTCGAGGGAATGAAGAAGAGGTGTTCATCGGGAAAATCCTTATTGACGGGTGAATCTTTAGTGTCTGACGAGAAATCCTTAATGAGTTCGACGAGAACAAGGGATTTCTTTCTTTTGGGATTTGAGAACTCTAGGTCATATTCCTAAAGGATGACAATCCATCAGGAAAATTTTCCATTAATCTGTGATCGACTAAGCAAGTACTGCATGGGGTTGGAATCTACTATGACTTTGGTAGTGCAAAGCACGATATAGTGACGCATTTTTTCAACTGTGAGGACAACTGCGAGGGATAGTTTCTAATCATGATTGTATTTCAGGGGTGGTCTTGAAAGATTTTTACTGATGTAGTAAATGACATGTTCTCTCCCATCATCCCTTAGTTGGACGAGGACTCTTGCTACTGAGATGGCTGAGGATGACAAGTAGAGGATGTAATCGCGATCATAGTTTGGAGGAATAATCAAAGGGGCATTGGATAGGGCCGCTTTTAAATCATCAAAATCGGTTTGGAGGATACATGCCGCAATAGGCAAAGGAAACCATGTGTATGGGTGGCATAATATGGGACAAAGTGACGTAAAAAGTTAGCTTTTCCCTATAGGCTCTGTAGTTGGCGTAAATTCTTAGGTGGTGGAATTTCGGTGATAGCTTGGACCTTGAGGGGGTCCACTGTGATGTCGTGTTGGGAGACGATGAACCCAAGAAGGAATCCAACGGTGACACAAAATACACACTTGAGTGGGTTCAAGAGGATGTTGTATTGGTGACATCGTTGAAAGATGATGCGTAATTTGTCTAAATACTGAGTTCGTTTCTTGGATCGAGAAGTGAGGTCGTCCAAGTAAGCGAGGATAATGCAAGCAATATCATGGAAAACATAAGTCATGGCCTGTTGAAACGTAGTACCTATGTTTTTGAGTCCAAAAGGCATGACACGATAAGAAAAAGTACCCCATGGGGTAGTAAAAGCAGTTTTATATTGATTTGTTGGATGGATTTGGATTCGATTATAGCCAGAGAACCCATCCATGAAGGAAAATGACTCATGGTCAACACAATTATCGATAATTTGGTCGATGAAAGGGGTTGGAAGTTTTTATTTGGGACAAGAATGGTTGAGATCGCGAAAGTCGGTGCAGACGTGAATAGTTCCCTATTTTTTGTTAACGAGGACGGGGTTGGAAACCCATGAGGTATATGAAATGGGGTAAATGAACCCAGCGACACGTAACTTGTCAATTTCAGCTTTGATAGCCACGGATTTGGATGGGTGAAGCGGGTGCTAATTTTGACAGACTGGGGTGACATCTGGCCATGTGTCGATGCGATGTTCGACTATAGAAGGATCGAGGCCAAGAATATTTGTATATGACCAGGAAAAAATATCTCGGTATTCCTGAAAGAGAGATTTGTAAGCTGTGAGTTCCTGAGGGGAGCATGCGGCGCCAATGGTGATTTCTTCTATGATTCCTAGTTTGATGGAAATGTCGATTTTGACGATGGGGGAGATATTGGCCATGTTGCCTTCCTCAAAAGCATCTGGGGTAGGGATAGGGTTGTTGAACTAGTCTATATGCCCTGAAGGAATAAATTCCTTGGTTTCGATTGTGCATTTTTTAACTATTCTATACTCCCTGAAGGAATAAATTCCCATGAGAGAAAAAGCGTTCGGTGATGGAGAGCATTCCATGGGAAATCGGGGGTAGTAAGTTCCTTCAGGATATCTTCGTTGCAATGAAAAATGTGAGAGTACAGGGGATCTGGGGAGGTGACGTGAGTGATTATCACAGTGTGATTATCTTCAAGTGGTGAATATGTAGAGGGTATATTGCAACCATGTTGCGATGGCTCACTTGACATAAACCAAATGTCTAGATACTGTGGGTGATAGACTATGGTAGGGGGCAATATTTCTTGTGGGAAATGAACCAGAGAATTGGGAGGATTTGGGGGAATATCCTCAGGAAGTCTATGTATGACCCAGGGATGGGTGGGAAGTGACTCAAGTTCAGGGGAGGTGATGTTGACAGTATCTAGAGAGGGTAAGACCCTTGGTGAGGTGGTCAAATGTGATTGAATAGGGTTTGAATGAAGACCTCGGTATGCCATAAGAAAAGGACACAGGTATGTGAAATGAGCAAATGAGTCACAGAGAGGGAAAGGGCATCACATCCGTTCCGGGAATGAGGTAGAGACATAATGAATGTCAGTGACTTGGGTACCCAAAAGTGGTGGTGGAGGGGGATCTTGCTGAAAGGTTTGGCGTACTATTGTTAGCATCTGGAAAAACTAAGGTAGAGCTGGGAAATGATGAGTGTAGTAGCCATACTTTGAACAGATGGCACAAGAGAATTTGGTTCGTATCCCTTTACTGCATGTAGTGGAGGATGCAGTCGTAGTATTAGACGTGCTTGCAAAAGCGACGAGCGATGTGGTTGCTTGAGGGAGTTGGATCAGATTGCATAACTCGGGAAGAGAAGGACATCTTTTGGTGGGGTGTCCCTCTCTTTCGCATAGTGTGCAAGAAGGTTGAACTCGAGGAATAAGTGGAGTTGTGGGCTCTTTATTTTTCCATATGCCCCCAGTCATGGCAGTGGTGCTGGAAATTGGGGGTGAGGGTGGTGTGGCTAGAGATAGTATTGGAATCTGCATCGGGATTCGCTCTGACTGAGAAGGGAGATATGGTTGAGGAACCATCGCGGGTCGGTGTAGATACCATATACGGATGGTGAGCACCATGTTGGGAATGGTAAGCATCGTGGCTACCTAAAATGGTTGTACTCTCGGTGGGGGGTAGAAGAAGGTAATTTGAGTAATGGCTTGAGGAACTGTCTCCCAAACCAGGATTTTCCCGTGGGGGAGGGGGAAATCAGGTATAAGTGGTGTAGTAGGGTTCTCAGGGAATCCTTGAGCTAATATTTCTTCAACTAGTGGGACGTCAAGGTGTGGAGATGCCTCAGTGGGAGAAATGGTGTCTCGAGTGTCAGTTCCATTAGAAGATACAACACACAGTTGTGCTTAAGGATGTATAAGAGGTGGTGCTCCATGGTATGCCCCCAGCAAGGATGGGTCCTTGAAAATTATGGGGCCCATGTCAATTAGAGAATAAGCATATGAACTAGTTCAAACAAGAGGAAATATGTTATCGATGTTGGTAGAATGGTTAGGCTCGTAATGTGTGATTTGGTCGATGGTGATGATTTTCCTGTTGTGGGGGAACATCATTGTTCTAAACACAGAAGAGGCTACTGCCTTCATAGTGTACATGTAGCTACATCCAAACAAGATATTGTAATCGAGTGAGGCATTGATAACCTCAATGTCTATAAGGATGGTTTTTCCCCTGAGTTTGATGGGGACATTTTGAAAGATCCCTTCATGGGAGGATGGTCGACCATCATAGGCTCTCAAGGTGATGGTGGATGGTACTAGCTCAGGGGGGGAAAGTTTTTTCCATATAGTTTTGTAAATGATGCATGTGGATGCACCTTCATCAATAATACACCGATGAACCATGATGCTCCAAATCTTGACTGGTATCTGGAAAGATACCAGAGCGGGGAGACAAGGTTCTCTGCTATCTAGATCAAATGTGATGAGTCTAGTATCAGCTGGGTCGATTGCCCCTAAGGTGGAAAGTAAGGATTTTCGTTGATTTGGACAGGTTTGGAGGACTTCCAATATAGACATGGTTGCATGAGACTGCGCCAATTCATTGACCATACCGTAATTGTGTGTTTCCCTAGCCTAAGGGTTATTGACATTATTTCGTAATGGAATGCGAGGGATACAAATGGTAGGTTCAATGTTAGGGTGTGGAATCATCAAGGGTTGTCCGGATGTAGCTGGAGCCACTTCCGAGGTGGTTGGAGTAGATTCAAGGGGTGCGTTGTATTGACAACCACATGTTTGTAGAAGAATTTCTTCTTCGCTAGTGAGGAGGATATTGTGATACGCCAGATTTCTAGGGTGGATGGGCCCTGGGTTTTGATACTATCCCATTTGTGGTGGGGCATGATGTACCTCCTGTTAGGTATTCATTACACCTTGGTGTGGAATAGATTTTTGCAACATGGTCGTGGGTGGTTGTTGCAAATACTGTTGTGGGGCTTAAGGGGCAGGCGACACTGGAGGACATGGCGTGTTCATGGATTCTTTCATCTATTTAAAGTCGACAATTTGGGAGAAATGGTGAGTATAATGTCCATGCTCACTGCAAATAGCACAGGGTAAGTTTCTCTGAAGGTTTTTGTTGTTGTTCCTCCCTTGGTGCTTGTTGTTATTGTCCCCTTGGGGGTTTTGGTTACCTTGATTTTGGTTGCCCCCAGCAGGTTGGTTTTGTTGGGGATTATTTCCATATGGTCTCGGGTTATTATTGTTTTGGTTTTTTCCTTTCTTCTTGGCATTATTCGACTAATGGGTCGGGTTTGTCGTATTTAACTTCTCAAAAGTATAAAGTTTTTGAATGGGAGAGGGATGAACAAAGTTAGCATCGGTGTGTGGTTGTCTATGTGGAGGAGTAACCGGCTATGGAGGACCAAGAAATGGAAAATACATATTGTTTTGTGGCAACGATCCGTAGGGTGCATAGGAAGGTGAAGCGCTTTCACTAGTGCCTAGGTTATATACTGAGGTAGAAGGGGAACCTGAACTTGGTTGATAGGTCTAGCGCATCATGGGTTCCAACAAGGGTCCACTCATGGGTGGAGGGGAAAAAAAAAGATATGGTTGTTGGTAAGGGGGAGGGGGGTAATAATATGTCCCTCCATATGGTTGCAGATATTGGGGTGCACCGTACATAGGTGGTGGTTGGATGTAAAGGTTGTGGTGTGTTGTGGTACCAATCAACCAATCCACAGCGTGAGACATTCCAGGTTTGTCCTGGACAAATGGTACGTGTCTGGGTGCATCATGTAATATTGTGTATAAGTAACCTGATTGAGCATAAATGAGGTCGAACTATTGAGCCTTGCTGATGACTTCCTCTTCGGATTGGGGGAAGGTGGATGCCACATCTTTGGCAAGTATAGAGATGAGTGATTTTAGAAACCAATCGAGACGTTTTTCTTTGGTGGTTTCTTCTTTACATAAACTACGTCGTTGACGCCATTCGTGAATGTGATCAGAAATGTGCATGGATAAGGTTTGTTTTCACTCGGAGAGCAGTTCATCAAAAGTCACATGGGACCCTGATGTTTCGTCCACATACCATTTGGTTGATGGACCAATGAGTGTTCTTTGAAATAACCTTAAGCGAATGGAGTCATCCATGATGTTGTTTGAAGAGAACCATAAGTGGAAGGTCATAACATGGTTAGCGGGATCTTCCCCCGGTTTCCCTTCAAATTTTGGAATATCTGAAGGTAGCATGGTAGACATATTGGGCCATGTGGGGTCATGTAAAATGTTAATGTTTAATCCATTATTATAGTTCTTTTCATTTCAATAGATAACAATAGCATAAGATAGAATCACTGAGAAATACACAATCACAAGAGACACATCATTTATTCTGGGAAACCCTCATGGGGAAGAAAACCCAACAAAACTTCCTTATTATAGATAGCCAATACAATGCCAAGAGATAACTCAAACAAGTATAGAAGGTCCTCTCCCAAAGATGCGCCTCTCTCTCTCTCTCTTCTCCAACTGTAGCTTCAAAACTTGTCTCTCAAATGAAAAAATGAGTGTGTGTCTAAGTGAGGCACTAGCCTCCTTATTTATACAAATCTGGCACGTGTGGAAGTGTATTTTCATTAGCAGGGTCGACTTCTTCTTCTGGGTGGTTATAACCACCTTTATTATATTCTTGGGCCTCTTTGATATATTTTGGGGCAGACTTCTTCTTTTTCCTATTACAATTACATTATGACCAATCCGCAAAAGGGGATTTGGTCCTTTATAGTAGCCAACATGATCAATCCACAATGGGGATTGATACAATAAACAATATATCAATAATAATTAGAATACACTTTGCAATTACATTATTTCAACACTCCCCCTTAACAAGAAGGGTATTATTTAACAGCATCAGGTGCATCATGTAATATGTGCCCATAGTCGTACGGTCGTGCCTCCCCCTTCTGGATGGGTGGAACCTAGCTTAAATAGAAAAGTGGTGGACGGATTTACCAACGGGGTCGTTGGCGAGTTGGTTGTCGACACTATAATTAAAACGTTATATATTGGGGGAGGTCTCGGGGTCAAACCCATGGGCCTCCCTTTTGGGCCATTATTATAACTCCCACTATGTTTGGATACCAACCTCTAAATCTTGTGGATATGCTAGATATGGCGGGACCTCCGCTAGATTTAGCGGGGGTCCGTTTATATATATATATTTTATTTTTTGGTCACGACCCTCCTTGGGAATCTCGGGGGTGCCACATGTCGCCCATTGATTGGGCCACGTGGAATCCACTAAATGGTCCACCTAATCACTGACATCAATCCTCGTCAATCTATACATGATATGTGGTTTTTTCTGGGTGGTGCCACGTGGCATCACTTGGGAGTGCCACATGGCATTTTTCTACTGGTCCACATGGACCCCTGAAAATGCTATTAGCAGGTGACACATGGAAGCCTTTGGTGCTGACACGTGGCATGTTAACATCAGCAGTTGTCATCCTTCAATGTCATTTGTTGATTTCAGTAGTACGGATGATGATGTGGCCCATGTTGACTTGTCATGTTTGACCACAACTTTGACCGCGAATACATTTCAAACCGTAACTCTGTTTGACAAGCCATTTGCACTGTTAGAAATATTGCGACGTGATATTCACGATCATGCCATTTTCACTGAGTTTTGGGAACTTTGAATTTTTTCCCTTTCTTTGTCTGTTGAAGCCATTCTGAGCATTCTGAGTTGCCTCTGTGAGTTCTGATTTGTTCTTTGCCATCTCTGGATCCCTTTTGGATCACGCCTTCCCATTGAGAGATTTTTGGACCACCAAAATCTTTCATCAATCAACAGGTAAGTGAGGGAAGAGTCCCCTCACTTTGTCCTTCTCGATCCACTTGCCTTGCTTGGATGTGTGCCTTTTAATCCTACTCGAAGATAATCAACATCACCCCTACGTGAATTTCTAGTCCTCCTATCCAGGATGATATCTTCATGTAGCTCATCCAAGTACTCAGGTGCAAACTCATCAACTGATGGTATTGAAACTTCCTCATCTTGATCCATGATCATGGGAGGATCAAAAAGTTTCAAGTTCTCAACGTTCACAACTGAGTAAATCTGCATATAAGGTGGAATATCCAAATGAAAAACATTGGTACTACTTTTCTCCAAGATAGTGAATGGTCCATAATGAATGGGATTGAGTTTCTTTCCTTCACACTTCAATCTCTCCTTGTTGATGTGAAGCCATACCCGGTCTCCAACCTGGAACTAATGATCATCCTTGTGCTTGTCATGTTGAGCTTTATACTGTGCTTGACTTTTCTCCAACTATTCCTTGACTGCCTGGTGTATCTGTTGGATACTTTGGATGAACTTGCGGGCTCTGTCCTTTGTTCATTCTTCATTTACATCGACATTTATCCCATACATCAAGTCCAAAGGAACCTTTGGTAGGTACCCAAAACATGTCTCAAAAGGTGAACTCTGAGTGAATGAATGAAAATATTGGTTGTACGCATGTTATACATCAGGTATCTGTTCATCCCATAACTTGGGACGCTTGCTGCAGTAGCATCTAAGAAAAAGTACCACTATTCGGTTTACCACCTCTATATGTCCATTGGTCTGTGGATGGAAATCAGTGCTCTTCTTCAATTTGGTGTCCATCATTCTCCACAATCTAGTCCAAAATTTGCCAAGGAATCAAGTATCTTGATCCAAGATGATAGATGTGGGTAATCCAAAGTGAAACCAAACATGTTGAAAGAAGAGATTAGCAGTTTGCTCAACAGTGATCTACTTTTTACATGGCATCAAGATACACATCTTGTTGAACCTATCCACTACAACATACAAATAATCATGACCCCCTTTGGTCATTGGTAAACCCCCTACAAAATCCATGGAGACACTTTCCCATGGATGGGATGGAATAAGAAGTGGTGAGTATAGCCCCAGTTTTATATTAGTGGGCTTACAAGTAGAACACATCACACACCCCTTTACATATTTAGTTACAATTTCTTTCATTTGAGGCCAGTAAAAAAACCTCTGCAAATGAACCATAGTTTTTCCTACCCCAAAATGCCTAGACACAGGAGAAGTATGAGCTTATCGTATTACGTGGACTTGTTCACTTGTAGGAATACATAGCTTTCCAAGATTGTAGAGTAATTTTCCCTGTAGACAATAGTTCTCTACCTGTGTACCAAGGGTTAGCTTTGCATATACTTTTTAAAATATTCATCGATGGCATATTGTTCTACATAGCTATCATGAGATAAATAAGTATTCTTCAAAATAACAGAAAAAACAATAGGAGGTATAGAAAGCATATCGACTACCTTGTTACTTGTACCCTTTTTGTACTTGATTACCAAGTGAAATTTTTGTAGAAAATCCATCCACCTGTAATGTTGAGATTGTTGCAATTTGGTTTATGCTTGAAGATACTGTAAGGGTTGCTGATCTGTATGTATGATTGTTTCCTTCCATAATAAGTAGTGTTTCCATTTCTTTACACTCTGGACTAATGCATACAACTCTTTATCATATGTAGGATAGTTAACAACAACTTGGTTAATATTTTCAAAGTGGTAATAGATAGGCTTACGATATTGCATCAATACTGCACCCATTGCATATCCACTGGCATCTGTCTCAATCTCAAAAGGCTATTGAAGATTCAACATTGCTAATACTGGTGCGGTACTGATATTCTCCTTCAAAATATTGAAAGATTTTTGTTGCTTTCCTTCCCACTGAAAAGTGTTCTTCACATTGGTTAAGGCATGCAAAGGAGTTGCTATAAAGGAGAAGTTGGGAATGAATCTCCTCCAATACTAGACTGCACCTAAGAAGCTTCGGACTTCGGTTACACTTTTTGGCTTAGACCAATTTACAATTACATCAATTTTGGAAGGGTCAATTTTCGGTTGTCCTCCTCCTACAATATGACCTAAGTACACAAGTGTAGTCTTGCCAAATTCACATTTAGACAGTTTTACATACAACTTTTCCCTTTGCAAAGTATCCAATACGTGTTGTACATGCCTCACGTGTTCATCCCAAGTCTCGCTAAAAACAAGAATGTCGTCTAAATATACAATCACAAAATCATCTAGGAAAGGCCTGAATATGTCATTCATCACATGCATGAAATTTTCTGGAGCATTGCAAATCCCAAACGACATAACTAACCACTCAAACAATCCATGTTTGGTTTTAAAGGAAGTTTTCCATGCATCATGTTCTGCGACTCTGATTTGATGATATCCACTGCGCAAATCCAACTTAGTGAAATAGACACCATTCTTCAATTGATCAAGTAAATCATCTATGAGAGGAAGAGCGTATCGATTTTTCACCATGATTTTATTTAAGGCCCGGCAATCGAAACACATTCTCCATGTGCCATCCTTCTTTGGCACCATCACAGTCAGAGAACCACAAGGAGATGAACTAGGCCTGATGACCCCTTGATCCAATAAGCCCTGTACCTGCTTCTTGATCACTGCCATCTCCACAACTGATATCTTGTACATGCCCACATTGGGAAGAGGAGAATCCTGCCGAAGATGTATCTCATGTTGAATTTCCCTCTTAGGAGGTAATCCATATGGTTCCTAAAAAATATCATCATACTTAGAAACAATATCAACTAATTCCTTTTTATGAGATGGATCACACCCTTGGAAAGCGTCGGATGTCCGGACATCTTTCTCTTTGATGACCATGAGTACATATCTATTATTAGTGTTTATGAGTCTTTTCATTTTCCCTGCACTAACAAGTGTTGTATTTACCCTCATGTTGTGAGCCCTAAAAATATATTCCACTCCCCCTTTAGTAAGGTGGTATTTTTTCTCATGACGAAAGAAGACCGCTTTTCTATCATAAAGATAAGGAATTCCCAACACTATGCCACATATATCAAGTGGTACAACATCCAAATCCACTTTATCAATCAATTTTGAAGCAATAGAAAATCTGATCCTACATTTTTTGGTGACATTAAGTTTTTCTTTATCACATACCCAACCAAGATGATAAGGCTTCGGATGTGGTTTCGTTTCAAGATCCATCTTTTTGACAAGTGCTTCAAATATTAAGTTTACTTGGGAACCCAGATCGAATAATGTATCTATCTTAGTATGTTTAGATACAACTCTTATATGAAATAAATCATTCCTCTTTTGTTCATCAACATGAGATTCATCATTGGAACTTGGACTAGCATGAAGAGAATCTTTACCTTGTACTCCAACCTTTGTGATCTTTCCTTCATCTCCTGAATCGAAACCAAGATCTTGTTGCACTGTAGCAACGTTCTTTGTCTTCCCCTTTCCATCGAACTGTTTCAGTTTCTTTTCTGGATGCAGTTTCCAACAATGTTCTTCATCGTGAACGCTCTTTTTGCAATGAGTGCAAGATGGTTTTCCTCCTTCTCTCGTCACTGTAGCGGTCTTCTTGTCCTTCCTTTTAAACTTCTTAGAAGTCTTTTGTGGGAAATTGAAAGTTTTCTTTGTGGGATCTTCTTGAACATCTTTCCCCCTGTTCTCAAGGTGAGTGGCTTGCACACAAACTTTGTCAAGACTAGTGGGGTTAAACAAGAGCAAAGTATGTCAAATATAACTGTGAAGTGCGCCATTATACTTCATTAAAGTTTCATAAGAATCCAAAGGAATGTTCAATGCAAGAGATTTCTTCCTAAATTCTTTTGTGAAACTTTGTACAGTTTGTCCTTTACTTTTCCTTAAAGTTTTCCATTCCATCGTTTCTTTATGTAAATACCCTAATGGATAAAATTGCTTCCTTATCGCTGATTTAAATTCTGACCATGAGGAAAGAAGATTACCACACTTACTTTTGTCCTGAAGCTTTCTCTCCCACCATACAAGAGTGGTGCCTTCCAACCGAAGAGAAGCTAGTTGTACTTTAACTTCCTCTTCATCAATATGTTGGACACGGCAATACACTTCAACCTGTCGGATCCAATTATCTAGATTTTCAAGATTAGCATCTCCATTAAACATAGGTAAAGCAAATTTTACATCAAGCTTTAATAATGGTTTATTAAAAGAGGCTTTATGGCTAGAATGATGAGAATGATGAGAATGCTCAGAGGAAGAAGAACTAGAACTCGAAGGTGAAGACGGAGGATCAGGAGGTCTCCTCCATCCCCTTGGTTTACCAAAGCATCATCATCTGTATGTGCTTCCTTTTTCTTCCCTTTCTTCTTCATCCTCTTCTCGTAATCTCCATACATTCGTTCAACCATTTCTCACATGTGATAAAATACCATGTGAAATTTTTTCTCTTGTTCATCACGCTTGTCCTCTTCTACCATTTTCTTCCTTTTGGATACACAACCAACTTCGGGATTGAACATCTTTAGAGTTCCTTCACCCTGCTTATACTTGGCCCTATTAAGCATTCACACTCAAAACTTCAATTCAAATATGACTTCTATGATACCAACATGATCCGGGATATTTTCATCATGACTTATAAATAATTGTATTAAATGAGCATAAATTAAAGTGTAACATTAAATAAGGGAAAACTCAAAAATCAAGAGACATAAGCATCAAATCTGAACACAAGAACTTGATAACAAATTTCGTCCCTAGTGGACTACGTCTCCGGGTCCTGCTCTCAAATGGGTAGGCTCTTTCATTAACTCAACAAAATAATTTGCAAATACATAAATATACCTCATTCTAAAATCAAGTTGTAGATTTAATGCTCAGATCATAAAACAAACATCACGTGGCATTTTTCTACTGGTCCACATGGACCTTTGAAAATCCTATTGGCGGGTGACACGTGGCATCCTCTGGTACTTCCACGTGGCATGATGATGTTAGCAATTTTCATGCTGATGTCATCCTTCCATGTCATCTACTGACGTCAGCAGTACGAACGATGATGTGGCCCATGTTGACTTACCATGTTTGACCACAACTCTGACCGTGAATATATTTCAAATCGTAACTCTGTTTGATGAGCCGTTTGCATCGTTAGAAATCTTGCAGTGCTCTCTTCATGATCATGTCATTTTCACAGAGTTTCGGGAACTTTGAATTTTTTCCCTTTCTCTATTTGCTAAAGCCATTATGAGCATTCTGAGTTGCCTCTATGAGTTCTAAGTTGTTCTTTTCCTTCTCTGGATCCTTTTCGGATCACAAGGGGTCCCACCTATTTATTTATTATTTAAATAGACCCTTATTTATTTATTATTATTTATTTGTCTCAACTTATTAGTTAAGCTAACTAAGATTAAAAAAAGAAAGGTAGTTGAACTACCATAACTGATTGGAAAAGGAACAAAAGCTCAATCAAATAAAGAGACAAAGAAGGAGAATAGAGAGAAGAAGGAGAACTTCTAATATAAGGTGTGCTCTATACTTGTGAGATTATTCTTTTCTTCATTTGATCTGATTTTACTAGAAAGATAAATCATCTTGATGACATCCGGGTCTTATTGAAGGAAGCAGGATTCAAAACTAAATCATATCTTTCAACAACTTGTTTCTAAAGGTGTAAGATATGTCCTAGGAAGTTTGTGTATTCTTGTTTTTTTGTGGATTAAATTTCATTATTGATAAATAATATTTTGCAGACTCAAGTGACAGTTCTTTTATGGCAAGCTGATCCAAATCTCTAGCTTCAATTTTATTTTTTTGTCAGAGTCTTTTCGTAGGGTACTCATTAGAGACTTCTAGATTTGACTTTGGTCCTCACCCTCGTAGGGGTTTGTAAAGAGAATTTCTTCTTTGTATCTTAGAATGAAATCAATATAAAGAAATCAAATGGTTGATTTTTGTCTCACATGTGTATCTTAAATGATATTTTCAGATTCTTTTCATCCTTGTCTCTTTGTCCATGTACACACTTATGTATATTTTTACTTTCTTCTTTTCACAAAGTTACATATAATAAATAAAACCATCCTTGGTATCTTGTATATGATTCTTGTGGATCAAGTGATTGTTTTGAATTTAAGGCTATAAACCCCGGGTAACATTCCCAACTATCTTGTTTTAGCCTAGCAAGATCTGAAAATGTTTGAGTGAGGTTCTTAATACCTTTTTCCTCAACATTTATTTGGTGACCATACTGGGGAGATCCTTTTATATATTTCTGGTTGTTATACTATTGTTGTATTTTATTTTTTGTTTTGTCCAATTACACTTTGATTGACGTTTCCATGACAATACCCATTGTGAGATAACCGAATATTGAAAATGGTCTTGATGACCAAACAAACATTTCCTTGACTTTATTCAATACTATTTTAGCAACTGCTAGTACTCGCACTGGACTTGAACTCTCTTGGGAAACAATTGAAAGGGACATAAATATACGTGAACGTTGGGAATCCAAGCAAAGGTAGCCCAAAAATCAACAGTAACCTTTTACAATAACCTCTTACATGTTCAGTCAGTTATTTCATGTCCTTTAATTCTCGTATCTCTCGAAGAAGGAGAGGATTATCCTCTGAAGTTACTCCTATTTTTGAAAAAAGAAGGAGAAATATTGTCTTATCAACACAACAAAGTGCTCTTAGGAAAACCCTATCTGATTTTTCCAGTTCATCTTCATCACCCATACCTATCACTTTCAACATGATGTCTTCCGGTAGTGGTAGTGGTATCGAAGGTTCCTCCTCCTCGAAACCTTTTGCTTCATCCATGATTGGTAGTATCTATATTCATCAAGTCCCTATTCAATCCACTACCAATCCTACTAAGGTCATTAAGAAATATGGACTTTTTCAATTCGAAGAAGATGCCACAACAACACCATGGCATGTGTCTTCTCCCTTGAATCTTGCACCAGCCACTCAACCACTACCGAAATTCAAGGATCATTTACGTAGATTCTCAATAAATCATATCGTTACTACAAATGAACACATGGTAGAATTTTCTAATGCTTGTCATAACATAAGGGATAATGACAATGACACTTGCATGCGGTCATTTGTTAATTCTCTCGAAGAGAAAGCTGCAACATATTTTTTTGATCTCTCGCCCAAAATCCTTTCAACTTGGGAAGAATTGGTTTATTGGTTCAAATTCACTTATGGACAGCCCAAGAGTCCAGCTGATCAATTAAGGGAATACAATAATATTGCTTATAAGTATGGTGAAACCATTAAATATTTTAACCTTCATTTCACCAAGTTGTATAATCAAATTCCCGAACTAATTCGTCCTCAAAATCAAGTTGCTTTCATGCATTATTATAATGATTTACCTTATCCTTATCTTCATAGACTAGAATAAAAGGCTATTGACAATCTCGGTTCCTCCCTTCAGGCTTGTCTAGAGTATGAAGAGCAACTTGAAAGAACGGGTCTTCATAAGGGAGACTTGGTCAAGAAAACATACATGTTTGTGATTCTACAACTCATGCAAGATATGAATAATAGGATGATAGCCTACGAATGGAAGGGAATTTCTTCTTCCTCTTCCCTCGACATTTCTTCTTCTCTAGCACCTTTTAGAAATATTGATGAAATCACTTTTCAGCCAAAGGCCATAATGACTTGCACTTGGTGTAAATTTTGTGAAGAAAATCGTGATGAGAATAACTGAGAAGTTAAAAGAAATGCTAGAATAATATTTTTGGCAAAAGGTGTGATACCACCATCGCAGTTTTAGATTGGGATAAACCCGAAGATGTTATGGTAGTAAATACTAGGAATAGATCTTACATTGCTAAGAGAAAATTTGATCCTCCTCGCACTTCTTCTGCCCCAAGTTCATCTTCTTAAAGTATTGATACACAAGTTGTCAAAACCTCAAGCAATCAAGGAGTATCTTCTCATCTTCCTTCTTCCAAGTATAATCTCCTTAACCAATTGGATAATATCAAAGTAGATGCTACCCTTTTGGACATGTTTGTCTTCCCAGAAAAACAAAAGCATCTTAATGACTTTATGGAAGGTAAAATTTCTACCATAGCCAATCTATTTGAAGATTCAAAGGAAGAAGATTCATATGTAAATAGAATAGGTGTAAATAAATTTAGGAAACCTGTAAAAAACCCTCCTTTCTAAATCTCAGTAAAAATCATGGATAAAATAGCTCATTGTTTCTTAATTGATAGCGGGTACGATCCAACTATGATGTATAAAATAATCATGGAAGAACTTGGCTTATCTTGCACCAACGGAAATTATAGAAGCATGCTCTCTTATAATAATATGAAACAATTAACTATAGGTGAGATAAAAGATGTAACCTTAGTTTTGTGTGTGCATCCCAAGATAAGAACAATTTTCAATATCCAACTGATTGATATACCTATGAGTAACTACTCAATTATTTTGGGAAGGGACTGGAAAGCCTTAACTGGTGGATACCTTTCACTTGATGGTACACATTTATCCGTCCCTCGAAATGGAAAGAAAATTATAGTTCTTAGGGAAGGAAAAATTTCACCCTATATAGAGAGCGTTCCCCAACCCAATGTAAATTATCTCGAAGAAGATTTGGGGGTGTACTCTATCTTTGTTGATGAAGGTGGCACTATAATTGAACCAACTGATTTTTATGATGGCATGTGGCACATGCATTTTGATAACTCATGTTCAAACGAAGGTAATGGAGTCGACATCATTCTATATTCTCCTATAGGAAAAATTCACAATTTCTCTTATAGGTTGGAATTTGCTTGTACAAACAATGTTGTTGAGTTTGAAGCCTTATTGTTGGGAATTGAAAATGCATATAATCTTGGTTGTGGCCACCTTACAGTTTTTGGTGATTCTGAACTTGTTGTGAATCTTAGACGGAAAATTTATGTACCAAACAATAAGTTACTTAAACGTTATACCCAAGTTGTTTGGATGTTGATTTCAAATATGTTATCATTTAACATCACTCCTGTTAAGAGGGAACTTAATTCAATGGTTGATGGATTAGTTTTTTTTGCAGCTTCTCCTACTCAGAAGCTCTTACCTCAAAGACCTAATTGTATGTTCCAATCTCTATACTGTCCTCACCTCCCCGATAACGTAGAATCATGGCAGGTTTTCTCGAGTGACGAAGGAATTTGTGCTTTCATACAGAATGAACCTTTTAAGCCCAAGGAAATCATCTTTTTTGAGGATGACAAGTTTTGTAAAGTCTTGACTCTTCTTGAGAATTCATTCTCTTCAAGTGATGTAGGAAACAAAGAAACACATAAGGAAGAGGAGTAAAAAAGGAAAGTTTGGGATACTATTTCCTTTAATATTGGGACATCCAAATCTCCAAAAATCATTAAATTAGGTGCCCAATGTTCTGTTGTAGAGAAAGAAAAATTCACAAGATTACTCTATGAGTTTCAAGATGTTTTTTCCTGGTCATATGAGGATCTTCATGGTTTTGATCCTACTCCCATACACCATGCCATTACTATCAAGGAAGGGGGAAAACCAGTTAGGCAAAGGCAAATACATATTAATCCTGCACTTGAAGCCACCATTAGGAAATAATTGGAAAATTTGTTAAAATCTCATATAATCTTTCCAGTCAAGTATTATGAATGGGTCTCAAATCTGGTCCCTGTTCGAAAAAATACCAGTCATATCAGATTATGTGTCAATTTTAGAGCATTAAATAGGGAAAATGTAAAAGACCATTTTCTTCTCCCTAATATGGAGATGATTTTACAACTGGTCACGAGATCTCAAATGATGTCCTTACTTGACAGTTTTTCTGGATATAATCAAATCAAGGTAAAAAGTATCGATAGATATAAAACCTCATTTACCACATGTTGGGGCACCTTTGCTTACAAATGTATGCCTTTTGGCTTATCTAACACAGGTGCCACTTTTCAAAGAGCTATGTAGATAGATTTTGATGATCTAATCAGTAAGATTATCCAAGTCTATCTTGATGATTTGACTGTTTATTCTAAAAACCGGTTGGATCATTTCGGTCATCCTAGACAAGTTCTCATGCACTGCAGAAAAATTGGTGTTTCTTTAAATCCTTCCAAATCCATTTTCGGTGTCACAAAGGGTAAGATTCTTGGTCACATTGTTTATGATTCAGGGATAAGTATATATCCTGAGAGGATTACTTCCATTATAAACCTCCATGCCGCCACATCCAAGAAAGAAATTCAATCTTTCATGGGAATTATTAATTTTGTTTGTAGATTTGTTCCCGATTTTGTTGTCATGGTTAAACCAATCCATAATATTTTGAAGCAAGATGATTAATTTTCTTGGACAGATGATGTTGAAAATTCTTTCCTTAGGATTAAGAAGGTGATCAGTTCCACACCTGTTTTGGCGAAACTGAATTTTGAGAAAGACTTTATCATATACACCAATGACACTAAGGAGGCAATTTCTGCTATCCTATTACAATGTGATGACCAAAACAATGAAAAACATGTAGCTTACATGAGTCAAAGTCTATCACATGACAAGATCAAATACTCTTATATTGAGAAACATGCTTTTTCTCTTGTCAAATCTATAGAAAAATTTCTCCATTTTGTTTTGGGCAAACATACGTAGGTAAAAGTACCTTTTCCTACTGTCAAGTTTCTACTCTCATGAACTTACCTCTCAGGAAAGCTTGCACATTGGCTTGCCAAAATTCAGGAGCATGATTTGACAATCGTGAGCTCTAAGACAATCAAGGGATGATACTTAGCCCTTCACTTAGATCGACATCATGAACCAAGTGAATAATTTGACGAACAAGATAACCCCCTTTCGACATTGTTGTATAATGAAAATCAAAATATCTCTATATGTAAACATCCTTGGTATAAAAATATGGTGTATTATTTGCAGTATCAAAGGTTCCCAGATGATTTGGATCCTCATCAGAGAAGGAGACTCTTCCTTGAAGCTTCTAAGTATATTTTTTTAAGAGACTCCTTGTTTAGAAGATTCGTTGATGGTTTGTTGCTCTTATGTGTAAATGATGATGAAGCACATAAGATATTACACGAGATCCATGGATCATTAGAATCTCTTATTCATATTGGTGGCCATTTCTATGCTAAATAAACTTCTTTTAAGATCATAAGAAATGGTTATTACTGGCCTTTTATTTTTCGTGATTCTTATAAATTTGTAAGGTCCTGTGATAAATGCCAAAAATTTGTTGGTAAGGAACATTTTTCTGCCATGGCTTTACAACCTGTACTTCCATATTTCCCTTTTTCTAAGTGGGGTTTAGACTTTATTGGCCCAATCAATCCTCCATCCTCTGCAGAGCATATCTTCATTTTGACAACCATTGTTTACTTTACTAAGTGGGTTGAGACTGTCCCTCTTAGACACGCGCAAGATGAACATGTAATTTCTTTTCTAGAGTCCAATATCTTTTCCAGATTTGGCCTTCCGTTAGAAATCATTATGGACAATGGTCATGCCTTTATTTCTACAAAATTGACCCAATTTATTTCTAAATTAGTTGTCAAACATTTTACTTCATCCGCTTATTACCCTGAGGGAAATAGACAAGCATAATCCACTAATAAGAATCTGACCAGGATTATAAAGAGAATTATAGAAGGCAAACCTTGCCAGTGGCACACACTTCTAACTTATGCTCTTTGGGAAAATCGTACAACCACTAAACAAAGTACATGATTTAATCCCTTTTAGCTCGTGTACGGCCAAGAGGCTATTCTTCCTATTGAATTAGAGCTCTCCTCCTTACGCTTGATGCTACAGACCAAACAATTAAATTCTTCTAATGTTTCTCAAAGGATAAATACCTTGTTAGCCCTCAAAGAACAGAGGAATTTTTCCTTGGAAAATATGAAAAGGAGGCAGCAAACAATGAAGAAGTATTTTAACAAACGAGAAAAGACTGTTGAATTTAAAATAGATGACAAAGTCTTACTATGGGACCCGACCCATGCTAAGAGAGGAAGGAATTCTAAGTTCCAAAAGTTATGGCTAGGCCCTTTCAAAATCGCTTCTATCCTTGGCACAAATTCGTATCTTCTTAAAGACATGGATGAGCGATGTTTTTCTTACAGTAACAATGGTTTCCACTTGAAACATTATGTGGAACCAACTTGATCACTAACTCTATATTGTGTAAATACGACTGCTGTATATATTTTTGTTTTCCTTTGGTTGGTCATTTTGGTTTATTGAGTTTTGGTTTTTGTTGTTTTTTTTTTATGGTCATAGGAAGTAAGTTTTGGATCAATTTTTCCATAATGATGTCATTTTTGTAAATATTGTTGATCAATAAAAATAAAGTAATATACA
>ML842492.1:19524-39597 GCA_009831015.1 Picea engelmannii | reverse complement strand
TACTGCCATGTCCTAGAGTTACCCTTTGTATAACAAAGGGAAAGTAGTTCATGGAATAATAAGTAGCCTGTTGAGTGGTTAAGTCTGTGTAATCTGAGTGTCCCAAAGGTTTCTCAAGACGTTGAATCCATTTATGCATTCAAAAATGCAATTTAAACAACATAAAATTGTGATTTTGCCTAGATTTAGATGATCAGATTCAGGTGAAAAATTCCAATTAAGCGTAGAATGTTGAGACTACTCCACCATGGGGGAAACTTGGGAAGGGTTCATGTGGCCGACTAAGATGTCACAGTATTTCACCCATATGTGGATGGTGCCACCAATCAAGAAGAATCACTCCGCATCAATGTCAACAGTCCAAGAGGTCACAAGATAGAAAAAGGGGGAGTCTCTAGCAGCAGTGGGAGGACCAAAGCAAATGGAGCACATATTTAGGGGAGGAATTGATGTTGCCAACGATTTCAAGGGAATGCGACTATACAAGGAGACATGAGACAAAGTAGTTTTCGAGAGGGAATATATCTGGGTTGGTTGGGACAAATGGGCATTGAAGGTGTTTGACCCAAGTATAGGATACCACGACAGTTACTTAGCAACAAGACCAGAACAATTGGTAAACATATACCTTTTTGGTATCAATCCTGTCCATTCCCACCATAATATTCTGCCTTGAGCTCATCCCTAATACTTCCCCTTCTCTCTTCCTACCTAATGGTGCACCCTCCATATCCATACCACATTTTGTAAATTCCATTAGACCCTTTGATGCACTATCGATTTTGGAATCCATTGGCACTATAAGCTGCTTCAGTACCCACCCACAGTGTGAAGCTGATGACTGGATAAAACACCCTTATCAGTATCGATTGCATTGGATGAATGGCTACAACAAGGCAGAGTGTGCCTCAAGTACTAAGCATTTCCTCAAAGATATAACAATTGGATCGAGGACTTGTGAATACATGTAAAGTTAGTTATGTTCCACTTATGTAAGAAACCTATGGGTCACTATGGTCCCCATGGGGAACATAATACATAATCTTGTAACAACTGGCTGGAGGACTTGTGAATACATGTAAAGTTGGTTATGATCCACTTATGTAAGCGATGTATGGGTCATGATGGTCCCCATGGGGAACATAATATATAAGGTTGTACGTAGAGAGATAACAAAGGAGAGGTTTGTTAGGGATTCCTTAGGAGAAATCTTTGTAGAGAAAAAAAGTTGTAGAATATGTATTACAGTTTTCCTAGTTTTGTAATGGAGATTGTTTCTGTGATGTATGTCATGTAAAGATCCTTCTATATTTACGAGTAATTAATGGAATATCAACAATTTTTTTGATTCATACTTGTCTTATATGTGATGCTTGTTGTGATCTTTAGTGTTTATCTACAATCTTTAAGTGATCTTTAATTCATCTCTTTAATAATGCCTGAATCTACCTACAAGAAATATTTATATTTTAGGTATTTTTGTGAGACAAAAATCATTGTATTGATATTTATTGTGGAAATGAAACACACATTGATGAAATCCCTATTGATATTATGGTAGCTGCGGGAGGTATTAACCTCCACGTGTAACTTCTGACTAGAATATAATATTCTGGAATCCATAGAAACCTTGAACGGATGTGTGAGAACCCTAGAAGACAAGTCAAATCAATAAAATAGATAATATTAAGTACTACCCTCCAGAAAGGGAAATCGGCCTAGACAGGTGACAAAGATCACTATAAATAGAGGGCACTTGAGTTCATTTGGACACATAATCACTCACAATCTCATACAAGACAAGTACTGTGCAAGTTTGGAGGAGAGCTGTAACTACTGCAATGGTGACTGGTCTTTGGTCTGTGGTCTTGGGATTGTCTGTCTGGTGTGATATCTTTGAATAAAGGTATGCTCTCTTAGTTCTAGTGCTGCTTCCAAAATTATTCTATCTTTGAAAAGTTAAGGTGCTTGAGGGTGGTTGCGTGCCTATGGTTGGGTGACAATATTGTGATATTGTCTATGGTTAAAGGAGAACATTGAATATTTTAATATATTATGGGCCCACACTACCTTCAGGATAATATAACCACTAGAATGTAGATCGAAAGTTCCTTGTCAAGCTCATTATGGCACCAGTTGTAACTGCAACTAGGGTTTCTATTTTTGCAGCTGCAACAAACTCTAACCTAATTCTTTGGGCACTTCAAGTGAAACATTTGGAATAATTCTTGGACATTCTAGTGCGACTTAGCCTAGTGCACCTCTTAGTACCTTCACCTAGAAAAAACATCAAGGTTTAATTTTTGGGTCAAAGTCAAAGTCAAAGTTTGACTGGTCAAAGTCAAATTCAAAGGAAATCATGGCTTACTCCATGAAGTCAGAGAACAAGATAGAAGGAGCTTCAAATTTAAGATCATGGAAGACAAGGATTGACCTCATCATTGCCAAGAACAAAGTTCTATATATCATGAAGGGCAAGATCATGGAACCACAGTTTGAAGCAGGAAAAGAGAAGGAACCTCAGAATATTCTGAAAATGGAGAAGTTCAAGGACAATGAAATCAGTTCAATGAGTGTCATTGTGGACTCTATTAAAGATCACTTGATACACCACATATCAAATATTGAATCATCCAAGAATATGTATAATTCCCTAACTAACCTTTTTGCAATAAAAAATATTGGACAAGTGATGAGTCTGAAGAATGAACTTCGTGACAAAAAGATGAATAAGGATGACACTATAGCCTCATAATTTGTGAGGATTTCTCAGTTGAGATATCAACTACAAGCTATTTAAGAAGTTATTCCAGAAAAGGTACTTGTGAATATAACACTTAATGGTCTTTCTAGATCATGGGATGCATTTGCTGCAAGCATGAACACAAGGAAGGAATTTCCTACACTCGAAGAACTTTGGACCTATTGCGCTCAAGAAGAGACAAGGATCAAATCAAAAGTAATATCTCAAAAGGAAGAACATGCTCAAGCCTATACAACAAAGTTCAAAAGACATGGAGGTAAGAAAATATTTGGTTCAAGAAAGAAATCAATCATAAGAGAGATATGTCAAAGCTACAATGTTTTGGATGCCATGAATATGGCCACTACAAAAAGTAGTGTCCCAAATTAGCCAAAAAGAGAAAATAAAGACACCATGTGTCAGTTGCCAATGATGAAGAGCCTTCAAAGAAATCCAAGCACGAAGAAACATATTTCTTCTACTACTCAGATTTTGTAGGACCTGTTGAAGACACCATGTGACTAATCGATAGAGGATCTTCCATACATATGACATGTGACCGTGTAAATCTCTCAATCATGAAGGAAAATAAAACCTCTCATAGAGCGGAACTTGGAGACAATAAATCTTATGCAGTCAAGGGAATTGGAAAATACTCTATCGAATTGGAATTGGGTAACAATGTTCATCTTAGTAATGTTTTTTATATACCCGGTTTGAAAAAGAATTTAGTATCTATTTATTTTTTAGAAGAAAAAGGAGATAGAATAGCCTTTGTCGATGGAAAAGTACTCATATGATCTAAATATTCAAAATAGAAGATGCTAGAATTTTTGGTATTCGTGAAGGAAGATTGTATAAACTTCTAAGTCAATATGCTCAATCTCTCGTACATGATGAACTCAATCCTATTGAGTTATGGAATAGAAGGTATGCCCACCTTCATTATCAATCATTTCCATCTCTAAATAAGATGGTTGTAGGCATACCAAAACTACGATTTGTACACAAAGGTATTTTTAGAGGATGTGCACCTATGAAGAATATTAAGAAGCCATTCCCAAGTAGTGAGAATAGATCCAAGGAGATATTGGATCTGGTACATTCAAATGTATGTGGTCCCATGCCAGTGAAGTCTCTAGGAGGCTCTATTTACTATGTTACATTCATAGATTACTTCTCAAGAAAGAACTTGATGTATCTATAAAAGACAAAAGATGAAGTATTTGGCAAGTTCCATAAATTCAAAGTTGAAGTGGAAAACTTAACATATAAGAAGATCAAGATGCTAAGATCTGATAATGGAGGAGAATACACCTCCAAGGAGATCGTTTTATTTTGTAAAGAAACAAATATTAGGAGGGAGATAATTGTCCCACATAAACCTCAACAAAATGGTGTGGCAGAAAGAAAGAACCGATCCATTGAAAAATCTGTCAAGGCAATGATGAATGACCATAATCTATCCATGTTTTTATGGGGAGAAGCAACTATGACAGTTGTATATATTCAGAATAGAAGTCCTCATCATATAGTGAAGAACATGACTCCAGAATAAGCCTTCTCTAGAAATAATCCAAGTGTGGAACACTTAAGGATATTTGGATGTCCTGTCTATATCCATGTTCCCAAGGACAAAAGGAAGAAGTTGGAACCTCCAGGAAATAAGGGCATATTCGTTGGATATACTTCCATCATATGCATGCTTTCTCTACTTGGAAGTTACAAAAAAATTCCCTTTTGGTTTCTGAATAATATCTTATACATCATTCTTTAAGATATACTGGTATTCTTCTGATATGGAATCTTGCCATACTTATTTCTCTTTTGTTTCTTCAATGAAGTGGCTCATGACTGAAGGATAGTTTTGAAAAATCTTTTTCTTTCTCAAGTTGTCCCCTTAGGGACTTGTATGTCTCTCTATCTTCTAGTAGAGTTTTGTATATCCCGAGCATACCTTTTATGCCCCACTATAATATATCTGGTTATATCAACTGGAGCAACTAGATTAGTTGGAATAACGTCTGTTTCCCTCTGAACTGCTGAAGGCGGAGAAGGTATTGTCTCACTATCAATCTTCATCTAAGATTCTTTGGTTTTGTTGAATGCATATCTCTTATTTAAGGACAACATCTCTGCTTGTCTCGTATAATAATCAATCAAATATGGTTTGGACTCCCGTACTAGGGATAATGGTCCAAGTCTTTGAGGGCTCCCATACTAGGGATACTATCCTTCATTTATTTTAAAAAATACAATCAACTATAAAATTAGAGATCAATTGATTTACCTGGTTTGGATTCATTCTTTAGATTTTAGAGGAAGTACTTCTCTTTATTATCTTCATTGTTTTGAGGTGGATCTGGATCAATGTTAGCGGTGGAAGCATATTGTCTTCCCTTCTTCCTGGTTGGACAATTTCTTGCATAGTGTCCATATTTGTCACATCTAAAGCACTAAATTTCTGAAACATCTCTTCTTTGATAACCTGGATTTGATGAAGACTTTTCATCTTTGAATGTTTGTCTGAAATTTATTTTGAATTTTCCTCCTCTTTTTGTATGAAGTGCAAGAGCATGATTTTATTATGAGGAATCTTCCACTCCTCTATTTCTAAGTCTAAGTTCTTCTTGAGTACAATCTGTCCATAGACGATCAAATGTTGGTAGATCTTCTCTTCCACTGATACTCTGAAGAAAAGGCTCCCACTGTTTTGTAAGGTTGTTGAGAGTGGTTAAGACAAGTCCTCTATCATACATGATTTCTCCAATGGTTTCTAGCTATTCTTTAATCTATGATATATTCATAAAGAAGATGGAAACTGTGTCACCTTTCGTCATCTTGGTACTTTGAAGTTGGCTCATCAAGATAAGAGATATAAGGGTGCTTTCACTTTCAAAGATTTCTTTTAATGCTTCATACATATCATAATATTTCTTCAGGTTGGAAATACGAGGTAAGAGATGATCTCTTATTGAGTAGATGATTAATTTTCTTGCTTTGACATCTTCTTCCTTTCTTATCTTCTTCTCTATATCTGTAGATTTATTTGGTAAGGTTTTAGTTACCACATCCAAAATATCATCTTCTTCGAGGGTGACCTGAAGCCTTGATTTCCAGGAGTTGAATTTGCTTGATCCATCAAGCCTATCTTCTACTAAGGCTTTGTTCTTCATTTGTTTGGTTTCTTCAAACTATCGCCAACTGGATTTTGAAAACCTAATGATTAGGTTGAATTATTAACCTTGGATTTTTTTGGACTTATGACTGCCAACTGTCAACTTGATAGTGTCACATAAATGCTTGCTAAATTAAGAAATCGTTTCTTCAAGAAGTTCCAAAAATCTAAGATCAAGATTTTGTAGAAAATTTCGGCACCCTAGAAACCTTAGGGCCAAAAATAAAAATTTCTCAGAATTTCACTTTAAGAGCTTATGGAGATGCGCTGGAGGAGGTCGTACTCTTCTATGCAAAAAATATCCCCAAAGTCTAAGCATTAAGAGCTAGAAGACCATAGAAATGAGGGCCATACAGATATTTTTGGAAACCCTAGGAGGGTCGTAGGGTTCTACAAAAGTGAGAGGAGATTTGGTAGATGCTTGTGCAATGGGTTCTTTCAAGACCTATGATCTGATACCATATTGATTTTTTCAATAAGAAAGGTTAAACATTAAGTTCATTCAATTTTAGCATTTAAACATAACGAATAATTTTACAACAACCAAGATCACAAGAAGAAACACCATGCACAAGAACACAAGAAGTATCTTGGGAAACCCTTCTCAACAAGGGAAGAAAACCCAACTAAAATCCTTGTTATATTCTTCAAGAGAAACACATTCACCACCAATGAAACCTAGCACACAGGAGGGTGCTCAAACCCTAGAAGACTAGTGCCCAAGAGAGGTGCACACTTTTCCCAAGAAGTTGTACTTGTTGAAATTTCCAAACTCACACAAAATATATGATTCGTCAATGGGGAATTTACCTTTAATTATACTAGATTGAACCTGTCAACATAAGTGTCGATTGACACAACAAGGCTGACATCACTATCTTATAATATAATTAATATTAACCATATTAATTATCTTTTACATTAATTACTAGTCACATTAAGGTGGGGCCGACCTGTACCCTTTACATTAAAATTAGGGTTACAGGTAGCTCTGAATCTTGAACAATATAGAAAGGGACATTATACACCCACTAAATCTCATCCACTAGGGGCACATCCATATCTCTTGGCTCACTTCATTACATAGAAGAACCACTTCTTCACTAGTGCTCAACCAATAGGATCACGCTCACATGTTCTTGTCCATAGGCACGTCCACTCAACATATATTCTTTCCCACTGCATTACACAAGAAAGTCATTTGTAGTTTCTCTTCAACTCTTCTTCTCAGAGGAGGCTAATACATCATCTTCATTTTTGTTCTCATGATGATGCACACAACACTTTGGGATTTCACACGTTCACCTTGTGCTTAGCCATAGGCACATCCAACTCTACAGATATCATTTCTCATTGAGTTACACATGAGAACCATCTAGAGTTATTATCAACTCTCTATAAGGAGGAGGCCGTCCATACATTCTTTCTCAGTCTCAGATAGGAACCACATGACCTTCTCAGAGGATTTCTCTCAGGTTTGCAAGCTGGAGAATGTTTCACATAGCTGCAATCATCAACACCCTGCACCTGCCTGCCATGGGTTTCCTTTTGAAGCTCCATCAAAGCACAATGTGTGATTTGTTTGTCTTTGAATCCAACCTTCTATGATGATGGAAGAATGAAGTTGCCAACAAGATCATTGTAAATAATGAGACCTTTGGGTGGAATGAAGATTGAAGTTTGTGCCGAATACTTTTCATAGTTTTTCCAATTGATTAAATCTTCAATGCTCAGAGTTTTAGTGTTCATAACCTGATCCGGATTTATTTTTGGAACGAAATGAAAGTAGAGAAATTACCATGAAATACTCCTGAAAATTGCGAGAAATATAAAAATACTTGATTTCTAATTAACGAAAGAATTGTAAATAGATTGTAAAAATAAAGAGTGCAAGACTTACTAGAATGGTGGCAGCTTTATCTATGAGAAGAGATGTTACAGATACTCTCATTCACCAGAAGATGATTAAAATGAGGCTTTGAAGGCCTTTTTATGATAAATAGGAATGCCAAAACCCTAGACATCCAAAAACCTAACACTAGGAGATGAAACACCAAAAGTCATGTGGGCCCCATTTGGGTAGGTTAGTACATTAATTTCCTGGGTTCGTAACTTTTGCATATGATCTCCATTTTAGGTGCGTGATAGCCAGTTGGAAATGTCTTTTCGATAAATACACATTACACTGTCAAACTCTGAATCTATCTATAGTTTGATTGCGGCGAGCCAAAAAAAACACTATTTAGGGCCCAAAAACGACCCTGGAAGTACAACAAGATGTGATGACATAAAAAAATACAAAATAAGCCAGTTGGATTAGGTAGGAGGCCACCAATATCCACCTGGAAGATGTGTAGGGCTTCATACAACCTCAGAAGTATAGAAACCACAATTACAAAGAAGTACAGAAGAACGTGCTGCACTAACAATTGGCAAGAGGAGCCAGTTGGAACAGGTGGGTGGCCACCAATATCCATCTGGATCAATCCTCCCACCTTAGAAATAAATGGTCTCCATTGCATTGAGTTCCCAAGGAAGAGGGAATTTTTTTTTTCTGAATCTGAAGCTTGGTGAGCTGCGTGCCTTGTTGGAGAAGTTGTGCTTCTTGGCTTGTGGAAGACTATCAAAAACCTGTTGCTGGGGGGGTTGAATCTATTCCACCAACCTGTTGTATCTGGGTTGGATGGGGCATTGTGTAGGCACCATTGTAGGTTAAGGAAAAATATCTGCTATCTCTTCAACAATCTTTTTTTGCTGGATAGAAGGTGTTGAGGCTGCAGTGGTTGTAGTGGTCTTATGTACATCCTTTTAACAAAATGTGAAGAGGATGAGTTTCAAAGTATGAGATATTACCTTGCGGTGATGTTTTGGTGGAGAAATAGTCATAACTACCTCTGTTATCCTGTAGAGATGACCTCCCAGAGTAATAATGACACTACGAGGTCTAGATTCATAGACAACATGACGTTTCCACATATCTGGTTGGCCCAAAACAATATCACTGACATCAAGAGGGGAAATATCACACACTACCTCATCCTTGAAGGGATGGATGCCATAGGACATGAGACATTGCTGGCTGACGCGAAGATCTTGTCCTTGGTGAAGCCACCCGATGTTGTTTGGTTGCAGGTGTGATGTTGTCGACAACCCCAATTGTTTGATGACCATAGCTGATATGAGGTTCTTCTGGCTACCATTATCAATAATGAAATGAAATGGGGTCCCCTTCACCCACATCTGTGAATGGAAGAGGATCTCCTCCTCTTCAGGATCTACTATCTCTTCTAGATGAATTGTTGTGGTTCTGAAAGTAGCATTGGGGTCTGCATTGATGATCTGTCTGTTTTCAATATTGTTTGAATTGGATTTTGAATGAGGGTTTGGCTTCGTGTCTTTGACCTCAACCACCAATGACTGTTTCAAGTGACATTCATCAGTGTTATGCAAGGGGCGTTTTTGGAAGTCACATCACTTCCAAGTTTCATTCTTCTTCTTTAATTTACCCTTTTTGTCCTCTGTCTTGGACCGATTGTCTAGAGGTTGTTGGTTAGGGCTGTCTTTACCGTGCTTTGGTTGTTGCATATTTGCAGACCCGAATTCCCATTTTTTCTGGTGCCTAAATTTCTGCTCGACTTTGAAAACATATCGATAGGCATCTCCCAATGATGAGATGATGTTTAGGAAATCCATTTCAGTTTGGATGTACCTATGCAGAGCCCCACCGTATTTCAGAACTAGATGATGCTCAGAGTCTTTGATACTCATCTTGGTGTGCAAGGTATGGAAAGTATTTGTGAACTCCAACACTTTTTTGCTCTTCTCTTGCCGCAGTGTGTTCCATCTCATGTATTGGTCTTTATAGTTATCAACAAGATAGTACTGTTCTTTGACTACATCCACAAAAAAATCCCAAGTGGGATTGACCCCATATATTGCAGATTCCTCTGTGGAACTTTGCTCCCAATAAGTTTCCCACCAATGTTTGACATGGGGAAGATCCTTGAGGAGTGCAAAGGTGATATTTTCCACCTCGGAAATTTTTTGAATAGATAAATAACCTTCTAATAGATTTAACCATTTTTCTAAGGCATTCACATCTATCTGACCTTCAAATATGGGGATATAAAAATTAACTTGTACCTTGAAGGGAGAGGTTCCTCCAAAATGGATTCTTGATGAATATGCACATGTTTCTATCGGCAGACATTGAAGAATGTGTGAAAAATTCTCCATCATTTCGTCCCTCTGTCGCCCGAGAGCTTGCTCAAGCAACAAGTTAATAGAATCTTCTGCTTCATCGTCTTTCTTTTCTGCTGCAATAGAGGGTTTCTTGTGTGTGCAAGAGTGATTATCCTCAAGAGAGACAAACTCGAGACCCAATTGGCTATAGTCGGACCTTGTCGAGGACATGCAGTGAAAAATGATCAAGAGCAACCTACTCCGATACCACTGATCCAGATTTATTTTCAGAATGAAATGAAAGCAGAGAAATAACCATGAAATACTCTTGAAAATTCCCAGAAACAAAGAAATACAACAATACTTGATTTCTAATTAATGAAATAATTGTAAAGAGACTGTAAAAATACAGAGTGCAAGACTTGCTAGAATGGTGGTAGCTTTATCTCTAAGAAGATATGTGACGGCTACGCTAATTCGCTAGAAGATGATTACAATGAGGCTTTGAAGGCCTTTTTATGATAAACAGGAATGCCAAAACCATAGACATCCAAAAACCTAATCCTAGGATATGAAACGCCACAATTCATGTGGGCCCCGTTTGGGTAAGTTAGTACATTAACTTCCCGGGATCGTAACATTTTCATACGATCTCCGTTTTAGGTGCGTGATATCCCGTTGGATTTTTTTTTTCGAGAAATATGCATTACACCATCAAAATCTGACTCTGTCTACAGTTTCACTACGACAAGCCAAAAAAATAGTGTTTAGGGCCCCAAAATGGCCTTGGAAGTACAACAAGATGTGCTTACATGAAGACATACAAAATAATCTAGTTGGATTAGGTGGGAGGCCACCAGTATCCACCTGGAAGATGTGTAGGGCTTAAGACAACCCCAGAAGTGTAGAACCCACAATTACAAAGAAGTACAGAAGAACGTACTGTACTAACAACTGACAAGAGGAGCCAGTTGGAACAGGTGGGTGGCCACCAATATCCACCTGGATCATAACCTCTATCGGTTGTGGTTTGGCCTTATAAGCAACACTTTGGGGTTGAGACTTTTTTCCCTGGAAAATTAGTCTATTCCTTGCTAGCCAAATCTTCGAGCACACAAATTTGGGAAGGGATTTCCACAGTCTTTTGAAAATTGGTTTTCCATGGAAGGAGCCTTGGTAATATCTTTCCCAATTTCCCAAGCAAGGATTTAAATTCGAGGGCCACCTTATCTAGTAGTTCAATTATCTGTAGATATAATCCCAAACTATTATAGAGAAGGAGTATTCCCAAAAGAGGTGTTGAATTGTGTCCTGGTTCCTTAGGAAAAGAGCACATGTGAAAGGTCCGTGGAAACCTCTTTTCATCAAGTTTTCTCCCATTAATATTTTCCCATGATCTAGAGACCAAATGAAGATGTTATTTTTGGCAGAGCGTCTGGACTCTAGATATTTTAAAACTTATCTGAAAAGTGAAGGGCCCTTGAGATGGAAAGGATAATTTTGTATCCTTCTTTTATTGAGTACCCATCTGCTCCCCATACTTGACTGTCATGAAGATCTCAGAGTAAAGGGGATTCTCCTTTAAGAAGATATATCAACAATTGAGCTTGATTCTACAGATGAATGAGGGTGTCCCCCAGGATCCAAGCCTTCTAGGTTCCATCTTCATTCGAGGAAGAAATATTGAAAAGAGTGAGCTTTTGTTCTGAAATCATCCATGTTTTAAGATTGACGATCTCTTCTGCTTGAGATGTGAGATAAGTTCCTAAAATCGAATCTTGCCAGATCCTGATCATTTTTCCATTTTTAGGGATCCATGAAAGGTGCTCTTTAAATAAGGGGATTGAGGCTCGTAATGGTTTCTAGATTTGTGAGCCAGGTTGAGTTTCTGGGATATAATCCATATATCTTTTCCTGACACCCAACTTGTTATTTTTTATTATGGCTGTTTTCCACCATTCCTTTTGACCCGAAATTATTCTCCAGAGTAGCTTGGCTCCCATAGCTTGGTAAATTGGATGTTCGATAGTTCGAGGGTGTGGTGGTGTTCAACAACAAAAACCTCCAAAGTCCCTAATCCCCAGAGTAAATCTAGATTGTTCGTGTTTGAGGACATGTGTATGCAAATCAACCGATTCGATAGTTCGGTGTTTGGGGGATTTGGAGTGAAGTGTGGAGAAGTATTCTGAAGCTCTGAAGTTTTGAAGTCCTGAAGTCGAGAGGCATTGGAGTGATGTGGCCTAATGAAGTCACCTGGGGTGACATGGACACACTTGTTGCTCGCCACGTGTCATCATGTTTCATGTTTTTCAAATACCGTTCGTGCCAATTATTATATGACATGTGTCACCCATCAGATAGGGCCACATGTCTGTGCCTTATTTTCTGCCATGTGGCAGTAGATCCTGTAGTTCAGAGACTTGGTACTCTGGAGGATTCAAGGCATAGGTAGTTTGGGTCGAGAACTCTCGAAGGCCGGAGTTAATCTCCACCATTGATTAGGAGGTGATATGTGGAGGAAGGAGAGGACCTATAGTATTTTGACACTTCGGGATATTTGTGGAGAGGCATACTTGGGAAATACCTGAAACTTGAAGTCACGAAGGAAATACTAACCATTGATCGGGACAGGATACGTGGCAACAGATCCTGCAGTCCGGAGACTTGGCACTCCAGAAGATTTGAGAGTGTGGACAGTCCAGAACTCCCAAAACCAGAGTCCCAGAGCTCTTGTTGACCATCGATCTCAACCCTCGATTTATTTAAACCACATGATCTCTGATATAGTAATTATAACATAGAAAGTGCCAGGAAGGATTTGGCTCACGATTTCGAGCCGTGGTCACCTGGGGAAGTAGTTTGAAGGGAGTGCCTATGTAGAATTAAATTATGTATTAGCTAGGGGATAACATGGAAGTGTTATATGATGCAGATTAATACATATATTTTCTTCATGAATTGAGAAGAAAAAGGACCGGTAGCATTGTTTGGAAAATTTTGGTTATCATATGCTTAATTCTAACAAAATGGTCACTTACACATTTTGCAGAATTAAGGGGTTTAAACACATCAGTTCAAAATGCATATTCAAGAAATGGAAGAAGGAGAGGGAGCTTCCAACCATGATAAAGAGGCCAAGGGATATAATATCAGATTTGGTAATGTAGAGACACAATCTAATGGACACAAGGGCAGAGGGGAGAAAGCAATATTGATAGAATCTGTAAGAAGCCTGAAAATAGAAGTGCAGAGCTACAAAGTAGACAATGAAATACTGATGAGAGAACAAAGTCATATAAATGATCGAGTGATGCAGATCTTAAATCAATTGCAGAGGAAAACAAAGAGGGAATCAAACTCAAAACAAGAGGAAGAAGGCATGTATCATGAAAGAAGAGATGATCAAGGAAGAGCTGATTATTCAAGAAGTGTTAGCGGAACTCATAGACATCACTCGCCTCCCTACTAAGCAAGGAAGTTTTATGCATTTGAAGATTCCATAAGTAGTCCAGAGGTGTATCCTGTTAGGCACCAAAGAAGAAGACATGAATTGGACAGTTTGTAGGGAGAGTTGAGGAAGCTCAAGCCACCATCCTTTGATGGTGAAAGAGAAAGGGAAGATGATGCTGAGGCATGGTTTCTTGGACTCAGGAGATATTTTCAATTGCATAACTATTCATCAAACCTAGAAGCTAGGATTTCCACCTACCATTTACACGGGAAAGCTGCAATGTGGTGGGATAAACTGAAGCAAGTTGAACATATTAGTGAGAAGAGGATCACTTGGAAGAAGTTCAAGAAGTACTTCCAGAAGGAGTACCTCTTAGAGAATTTCTATGACAAGAAAATGCAGGAGTTCTTTGAACTCATGTTGAGAAGCATGACTATGGCAGAATATGAGAAGAAGTTCTTGGGGTTGTTAAAGTATGCCGGGTTCATTAATGATGAGAAGGTGAAAATAAAGAGATTTGTAAGTGGACTGCTAGCCTTTTATAAAGAAAATATTAGGTATGATGAGCCCAAGACCTTGACTGAGGCCATCAGGAAGGCTAAATACCTATATGAGCAAGGCCATGGAAGAGAATCCCTGCAAAAATATTGGAAGGATAAGAATAAGGAGATGTCTGATCATAGGAGGAAACGATTCAAACCTCCCTTCAACAGGAATGAGCCTAATAGAAATCATCAAGATCAATATGCTAAGGGTGAATCCCAGAGAAGAAATGGGAAGTGATAACAATTGATTTCATAACTAAATTACCTAGGACAACAAGACAACATGATTCAATCATGGTAGTGGTTGACAAATTAACAAAGGCTACTCATTTTGTTCTTGTAAAAAAAACACATACATCGACTAATATTGCAGAGTTTTACATGAGGGGGATTGCTAGGTTGCATGCAATACCTAGGACAATTGTCTTGGACAAAGATACAAAGTTTACCTCCAATTTATGGAGGGGATTATTTAAAGGATTTGGTGCAAATCTAAACTTTAGCACAACATACCATCCACAGTTAGATGGGAAAACAGATAGGGTCAACTAAGTAATTGAAGATATGTTGCGAATGTATGTGATGGATAATCCGCCTAAGTGGGAATATTACTTACACTTGGTTGAGTTTGCATACAATAATGGGTATCAAGCTTCATTGAGAATGAGCCCATTTGAAACCTTGTATGGTAGGAAATGAAATACTCCAATGAGTTGGGACAACACAACATATAGAGTGGTACTTGGGCCAAAGTTTCTCAAGGATATGGAAGACCACATGGTTAAGATCAAGCAGAATTTAAAGGCAACTCAGGATAGATAGAAATTTTATGCAGATAAGAAAATGACAGCTAGAGAATTTAAAGTAGGGGAGCATGTACTTCTCAAAGTGAATCCCAAGAAAATATCTTTGAAATTGGGTAGTTGTACAAAGATGGCAACCAAATTTTGTGGTCCATTTGAAATATTGGACAGAATAGGGCCAGTTGCATACATGTTTGCATTGCTTGCTTCCACGAATGTGCATAATGTATTTCATGTCTCTTTGCTAAAGAAATATGTACATGATCCTAACCATGTTATTGATTGGCATCTGATTCAGGTAGAGACAGAGGGAGAATTTCAGGTCCATCCAATGCGGGTATTGGACAAAATGGTCAAAATGCTCCAGAATCGAGTTATAGAGCTGGTAAAAGTTCAGTGGAACTGCTACTGTCCTGAAGATGCTTCTTGGGAGCATGAATATGCCATGCGGGAAGATTACCCACAACTTTTTGAATAAATTTTGATATTTTGATCTCTATTTTGTATATGCACTGAGGACAGTGCCAAAATAAGGGGGAGGGGATGTAACACCCCAGGTTTTGAGACCCATATTAAATAATGTATTTTGTTAATTTTCAAGAGGCCAGAGGGCCTAAACAATTAAAAGAGGCCAGTGTGCCTAAGAAATTTAATGTTTTGATCATTATTAATAATAAACACATCGCTGGCTGCTAGACAGACAAGGACTAGAGTTATAGGGGGATATGATTCCACAAGAGAGGGGGATTGAGGGGATAAATGTTTATTTCCTATTTTAATTATCCTTTTGTCTAAGGGAGTGGATCAATTACGTGATATTCTTGGGGAAGGCCAGGAGGTTCTTGATTCCCCATGGAATACTTAAACCTGCCCCTGGTCTGTTGGGGAATTCACTCGATTTTTTTCTCTCGTTCACTTGTTCACTGGTTATTTGGTTCACTCACTTACTCACCCGTTCATTCATTACATTCTTACCTATCACTCATTCATCCTTCATCATCCATGTCTTGGCTTGGGGAGAGGGAAAAAAATTGTCGAAGAAAAGCCATGGTATTGTTGGCTGTAGTGGTCGCTGGTATAATCTAACCATGACTTGAGGCCTACATGTCTGAGATGCGTTGGCCTGTGTCCAAATTTGTTCACAGTTGTGAGTCCTGAGAGTTCCAACATGGAGATTCTGGACTAGTTGCGCTGGAGCCCTTGAAGGAGAAGGGCTTCTTGAGGAAATGCATGGTAGAGAAAGGTGGGGGTACATTCTCTTGGGTCTGCAAGATGGGTAGAAGAGAGTTGGGTACTTGGATTGTTGTGAGTGCTCGAAAATCTTGTGAGAGCTTGATTGCTGACCAGTTTAGGAATCCAAGTAACACTCTGGAACCATCCTTGTGGATTCAAAGCCCTGGCTCGGGGGTGACACTGCTGTTGAGATTTGGAACCATAGTGTCTATGGTTGGTTGGAACGTCCTTGGTCTGCAACCAATTGGTGTCTTTTTTTATAAAGATAAGTGCTCTCTGATTTGGTATTATTTACCTATATATGATTGTATTCCGCTATGTATTTATTTATCATTTAGTTAAATCTTTATAATATGCATGCTTGCTGATTATTTATTTATTTATTTATTTTTTTAATTTTAATTTTAATTTTTTATTTTTTACTGGGGGAATCGACAACTTCGCGGTTCTCGTTCTCGCGTGACACGGGGTCGATCCCCAGTGGCTACCACTATAACCCCAGGTGCAACCACCCAGCCTGCAAGAATGGCGCACGAGTAAGTCTGGGTGAGAATCGAACATGAGACTTCATTTACAAATTTCCTTCCATTTACACGACACTTGCCAATCCGTCTACACCTGTGCGGGCATGCTTGCTGATTATTGTTGTACATGTCGTTAGATATTTTCTTTTATGCATCCTTATTAAATTAAAAAGGTATCAGTAAGAGAAATAAGTCCAAGGGTGGGCTTGAAGGTAGCGTACCCCGGCCTGTGGGTGGCGGGGTATGTTATAGCGTGGCATGACAAGGCAAGGCAATGTATGGGATGACATGACATGGCATGACAAGGAATGACATGGAAAGACAATGCAAGACATGGCATGGCATGGAAAGGCAAGGCAAGGCATGGCATGGCTGTAATATACCTCCAATTAAAAAAATACTTGAATATTTTAATTTTGGTTATTTATAATTGGAGAATTTTTTGAGAAAAGACTCAAGTTAAATTTATATCATCATAAAAATTGATGATGATAAATATTTTTGTAAATATTATTTTTAATTTATTTTATTTAACTTGAGACAAAGTAATTAGAGAATCTAGTTACAAAAAAGTAATTCATTATTCCATGGGAGAGTGAAAAGGAATAGAAACCACCAGAGTAAATATTGTCGATGAGGCAAGTGTAAACCTACTCCCAAAGATATGGTATGTGAGGGAACAAATTAGAACAAAGCTAGACCAAGAAGATTCCCTAGGGTTAGGGATGAGGCTAACTTGAAAGAAAATACCTAGGCAAGCTATATTCATTCTTCTTGGTAACACAAGAGGAGAGACAAGTATAGAGGACGCAAGACACTGTCGAGTACTTGTGAGAAGGATTTGAACTTGATGGTTATGAGAAATAGTCAAGTTTTGGTTTATCTAGAGAAGGTTATTGAAATTTTTAGTCCCTGTGGAATAATGAATTAGGCTTGGGGTTGATAGGAGTGTGTAACTTGGATGTTCTAGTATATGGTTGGGAGGAATTAGATTCTCTCCTCAGTTTATCCTCAGTTTTAAAACAGATTAAGATATGTTTTCATTACTTATATTTTGTTTAAATTTCTATTGTTATTAAATATGAATTGTTACAATAATGTATAGATGAAGAGATTCATTATGGTTATAAAGAAAGAGAAAAATTGTGCTTTATCTACTTATATTATTTGTTGATAGTAGTTAACTAATTTTAGTAGAATGTTTTCTTTTATAGAAAATAATGTTGTGGGAGGACAATGCAATAAACTAGTGAACTCTATAAACTAATATTTATAAGGAGCATACACTTATGATAAAACATAGAAAATATTTGTGTACATTGTTTTCTGGTTTGCAAGCAAAGTATATTGTGTTGTAGTTGATTGAATACAAATAGAGATCTTTCTTTTGATATAAAATGCAATGCCCAATAATGTTGCAGAAATACAAAACAAAGAGAGGAAACACTTGTTTTCAAGTTAAACCAGAGCCATTAATATTGGTAGTTTACATATTTACACATTTTGATATCGTAGAATATGGGTTAGAGATAAAAATATTCTTGAAAACAAAATCATGAAACCCTATCTGGTTAATCTTTATTTCGAAATAGATATAAGTATATATGCATAGATAAACCAAGACAAATAAATAGAATAATTATTGGGTTTTCAAAGCAGTATAACACATTGAGTTTACAAACAAGAATACTACTTTCATTTAATCCAGAAGGAAAAATCAAGATGCCTCTGAATGTCACAAGAAAATTACTAAGTTGTAACCCTAATTACAAAAACTAAGAGAATCCAACTGTGGGAAAATATATAATCAATGGTAGGTAGAAATGTGGTGGTAAATAGAGTATCTAACAAAACTGTGAATCCAATGACCTCATTGAATAAGATATGGAAAATATTGAAAATAACAATAGATAATGCAAAACCCTGGAACCCTTCCATGTAGAAGGGAACAAAGTTAATTCATTTATACAATCAAACAATTTATGTTTAAGCCTTAACAAATTTGTTATAGACTCGAGAGAACAAAAATTCCCTGGTGATAGAAAGACAAACCAAGTTCATATTTGTACAGAAGTACTCATGGCTTGCAGAGGAGAAGTACACATCATTATATCTAAAACTCGGTTTGGTTTGACCTCATAGTTCTGGGTACCTCTTCACTTCATGAACGTGCTTATTGTTCACTTGGGAATGAGCTGTAGTACCTGGGTAAGTTCGATGCCCAGTAATATCATGGTTTTGCTCAGGAGGTTGTTGACCCCTACAACGAAGCTGTAACAACCCTCCATTGTACAAACCAAGTAAGTAGATATTATGAGTTAGCATATTTTTTTTTTTGTTTTCTTTTAAATTTAACAAGTTAGAAATTTACTTCTATGAAAATTATGTAAATGATGCAAGAGCATCGCTCCCACTCAACATCCAAGTCAAAAACCACCACAACACCCATTAAATTGGTTTGGAATCCAAGGAAGGCATGATATTTAGTTTGAATCCATTGTAATTAAAGATCCCTTAAGATCAAAGGATAGAACCGTTGTATACGCCAGGAAGGATGTAAAATCATCTTTAATGATTGTAAGTTGTATAGATTTGAGCATCGACTCATATATGAATTTGTAAATATGCAATTAATGTGATAGCTTAGTGATAGGAATGCATTAAAAAGATGTAAAATCACTAGAATTCTCTTAGAGAAAAAGGCTCAAGTAGCAAAGATTGTATAAGTCATTGTGATCTATGCTGTACGATCATTTTTTTGAAAGAGAAGATAAGAGAATAGAAATTCTCTCAAATCCTAAGAGGAGACTGTAATCTTGTTTTATACTTTTTGAAACTAAATAGATATTGTGTTGTTGTATTTCTACGTCTGTGTGTTTGTTTGTTCTACAAATGAGTTTATGATTTTGTTTTAAGTTTCAAATGTTTCTCTTTTGGAAGTCACAGTGAAAAGTGTGCACAAAGCCAATGCAATGTGTGTAGAGGCCATTGAATTTTAAGGATTAGAGCTCATAAGGGATAGTGAAATTCTACACAGAGTAAGCGAAAGGAGTGCACAGATGGACCTTCAAAGTCCAAAAGCTCAGGAGGGAAGCGCAAGTGTGCATCGGAGTTCACTTCTTAGAAGTGACAAAGCTTAGGAGAGAACACAACATGTGAAGTTCCCAGGCATAGCTCAGAGAATTGTTAGAAATCCTTTGCTAAGGAATTGACGATCCATATTACTTTATTGGGCCCCGAACTACCCATGAACTGTCGATTTCACCCAAAAATATGTTGGATCATGTTGTCATTGATGCCAATGGTTTGATTGATTGATGTCATTGATTGATGTCAAGTGATTGATTGATGTCAAAGGATTGATTGATTGATGATTGATGTAATATAATATGTATTGTCCTTGATGAGAATGCA
>ML842492.1:0-16896 GCA_009831015.1 Picea engelmannii | reverse complement strand
TATGATTGTTCATTTGTTCATTGCTTATTTACTCTGCAGTTATTGGATAACAATGCTTCATTGATATAACACTTGGATTATATGGTTAAAAGGAATTAAATTGCTCTATTACTGATTCACCCCCCCTCTCAGTAATCCAACAAAATATCAGTCGTATATCAGTAGTCTAGTGTGAGCATAGATCTCCGAGTTATTTGGTGATTCGACACTCTGGGTAGATTTGGTCATCATTATTTGGAGTGGAAGAACCCCAAAGCCCTGAGTCCCGAAGTGAATATCCACTGTAGATCGTGGAGGAAGGAAAATCCCCACCAACTATCATATTTAGATGTTTGAAAAGGGAGAGAAAGTGGAAGGATAGGGTGATAACCCACAACTGTCGGTCAACCTCGCTTTATGACCGGGTTCGACTTGTATAGTCTCTAACGCATTGGAGTGAATTCTCCTAGATATTCAAAGTTTCAGAGCGCTGAAGTGAGCGCCTTTTTGGATAGCATTTGGTTATAGCCTGTGGTCACGTGCACAAATCCACCGGAGGAAAGGGACCCTCGCAAAACTGAATTTTTACGCCAAGTTTCTAAAGGGACTGAGGTAAAGAAACCCAGGGGTTCTACAGGGACTCGATATACATTTCATATCATGTTAGATTTGATCCTAGACTGGGAGGTTGCACCATCCAGTGGGCTTGCGTTGCATCAGTAAACAAGGGCATTAAATTTACATGAACAACATATATAAGCAAAGGCATAATTTTTGCATGAACAACATATATGTAACCCTCCATTAAATTTGGAGTACACATGAACAATTAGAGTGATAATTCCTAAAAACCAGTGTAGTTATTGTTGGTCAAAACTCATGTAGCTTAAGGTGGATCACGATTTGCATGGTTTCATATTTGGAAACAAACTAAGAAAAATCAGCCTATATATACCATCCAATCAGGTAAGAGCACTCACATTCACCAACAATATTATACAATCTTCCAACTAGAAGTAATTCATTCTATTAAAACTAATATTGATAGTTTAGTCATCAAAGTAGGATGAGATACCAATAATTTTTTTTTTACTTTTAACACCTACCGACCTTGCATGGATACAAGATGAAATTTTTTATTTTTATATAAACAATTTATTACCATACAACATGAAAAATTTATCCTTCGGTTAAGTAATACGGAGAATAAATTTAAAAACTATTAGAAGAGAATTTAATCTTAGAGCGAGTTAACTGAGATTGTGCACAGTGATTTAAGAAGAAAGATCTAGTTGTTACAACATAACAATGTTACTGAGTTAATCATTAAAATGTTACAATTAAGGTCAATACTATCGTGGCTCATTCAAATGATGGAATTGAGCGTGTCTAAACAATACATTTATTTACATATCAATACATATCTGAAATTAGTAGGCACAAGTGTCCTGATATTATATAGAAGCTGAAACATATTTGATTCAATATTAAATTCAATATATTTGATTCAATATTAAATCCAATATATTTGAAGTCTAACATGCGTCCCTCCTATTCCACTTCCCAAATCCAAGGACTTCACTGGTACCTCCCAACCAATTCTAGGGGTACTCTTCTTCCTCCTTATCCCCCCGAGATGCAAAGGGGCCACACACAAAGACCATAAATCAATAGCAACCAGAACTTTCCTTGCAAGGAAGATATTCCACACTCTACAAGTCTTGGAATCCCAACTCTCACAAGTAAAATTTAGTCAAGAAAAAATTTGGCAGCATAACAGTATTGACCAAAATTGAGCCCTTTTCACTTCTCCTCCATTTCTTTTATAGAATTATTTTTCAAAGACACTTGTCCCCATGCCCAACTAAATCATTTTTAATAATTAAATTAAATTATTATTCACCCAACACATGTGTCACACTCTCCCAAGGTTGCACAAGTAATTCCTCTTTTTATTTTATTTAAAAATCCATTTTCCCTCACATTCCCCAATGTGTCCCTATTTTTTTCTCTTAGATGTCTCTTAATTCCCCAAATTCCCATTTAATGAGTGTTCCCTAACTATATATTAGTTTGATTTGGTTTACGAGTCTTCTTTTAGTTAGACTTAGTGGTAGATTCACTCAAGATACCATTCTATGACTACACCTATTCTCTCATGTTTTAATTTCTTTTTATTTAAAAAAACCCTTTTATTATTTTCATGAATACATGTGCAATTTTCCCAATCTTTAAATTTTTATTCCTTCTTTTACTAGAGTTTGATTTTATCTCAAATATTTTGACTTATTTAATATTTTATTTAGTCCCTTATTTAAATTTATACTTAGACTTAGTCTTAGACTCTTGTTAGGCTTCTAAGTTTATAATTTGCTGACTAATTAAATTTTATTCTAACAAGGTCTAAAAAATTAATTATTTTCTAGGACACCTAGATTTATTGACCCACATTTTATTGCACGACGTGCCTTTCAAGACACACCTTCATGCTCTAAGGGTTCCACTCGCCTTTGACTAGTTTTGAAATTTTGTCCGACACTTGTAGTCAACACTCTACTTGGTCGACCTTGTGAGAGACTGAGGGCTTCTAAGGAACACAAAATAAACCTTATTGCATGCCCCTTAGATTTCCTTGTGAGCGACTATCTCAGTATGCCCTCATGACATCGTGTACCTCTCAAACAAGGTAATCATTAACCTACAGTTCAGGTCATGTTGAGAGTGCTAGTAGGTTGTGACATGGATTCTACCACACCTCTCCCTCAAATGTCTGGTTTATGTGCATGACCCCTTTACTCCTTATGTGGGTCGGATTGGAAAGTGTCGTTAGGCCTACATCCACTGACAAAGAATAGTCTCAATAGTCCATATACATAAATAATAATGTAATCAATCATATATCATATGTGCATAAAATGAAATACTCAAAAAAAATGAAATCCACTCCCTGAATCAATCCAAAGTCCAAGGGAACTGTTGATACTATCTACTAATCAACCTGTCATGTATCCTACATACTCAATGAAACTCATCAGTAATATCTATTAATACATATACATTTGAAAGTAACAATAAATCACAATATATCATCATCATATATAACTCATAATCGAGACATAATCATAATGTACCATATCCAGATCACTTGCATGCAAGTGTCAAAGAATAAGTCAATAAAAGTGTGATAAGTAGAACGAGATGTTACATACACCCCCTCTTGTTTTAAACTTCATCCCAAAATTTGTACATTCTATAAATGCAAGTAAAATGTATTTGACATAGATATAGATATCTAATCTATAAAATAAATAAAGAAACTGTTGACACATCTCAACTACGTCCTCCCATGTACCTGAGTATGGATTATAGTTGTCCCACTATACCTTGACATGATCGACTATTTGACGTCGTAGCTATCGAGTGTGATGGTATAGAATGCATATTGGCTTCGCCATGAGAGCACCCTCATCTGAAACCTGAAAAGAACTCATGTCAATAACATGTGACGAATCTCTAATACATTTTCGTAAAATAGATACATGAAATAAATCGTGGATACCGATCAAAGAATTAGGCAAGGTTAGTCGGTAAGACATGAGTCCTTTATTTTCCATAACTTCAAAAGGTCCTAGAAACCTAGGAGAGAATTTAGCATCCTTTCCAAACTTTATCGAACTCTTATGTGGTTTTACTAGCAAGAAAACTTTATTGCCAACCTCATAACTACGGTCAATGTGATGCGCATCAACATAACTCTTTTTTCGATCCTGCACTTCTTTAATCCTTTGTCTTATAGATTGCATCTGTTCTTCCATTCCTTGGATCACATTTGGTCCCACCAGGACCCTATCCTCAAGTTGATCCCAATTCAATGTCGTCCGACACAGTCGCCTATAAAGAAACTCAAATGGTGCCACCTTAATCGTACTCTGGTAACTGTTGGTGTATGCAAACTCTACCAATGGAAATAAGTCTTTCCAATGTTTTTGTTGATCCATCACATACATACGCAACATATCCTATAAAATATGATTCATCCTTTCAGTTTTTCCATCTGTCTCGGGGTGATATGCTATGCTAAAATTCAATTGCGTTCCTAAGGCCTCTTGGAAAATAGTCCAAAATCATCCAGTAAACAATGATCTTCGATCGTATATGATTCTTCTTGGTACATCATTTAACCTAACAATATCTCTAACAAATACTCTAGCTACTTTTGGCACCTGATACATCATACACACTGGAATAAAGTGTGCACTCTTCGTCAGAGTGTCAACTACCACAAAAATTGAATTGTGTCTCCTTGCCGTCAGTGGAAATCCAACAATAAAATCCATCGAAATGACCTCCCATTTCGATTCAGGAATAGTGTGTGGCTGCAATAATCCTACTGGATGTCTATGTTCATCCTTCACTTGTTGAAATTATAGAGATCTTGCCACATAACTAACTATGTCTGCTTTCATTCATTTCCAGAAGAATAAAGGCTTAAGGCATGCCTTCATCTTTGTGACTCTTGGATGAGCCATGTAAGCTGATTGATGAGCTTCTCTTAAGATCAAACTTCTTAATTCATCGTTAGGCGGTATGTAAATTTTGTCATTATATCTCAACAATCCGTTGTTGTCCAATGAATAACCTTCAAACGTCGATACCATCATGGTATCTTGTCTAGTATTAGCATTAACTTCCTTGTACCAATCATCGTCAATATGTAGAGCTAGAATATTTTCTCATATATTCATCTTAAGAGGTATTACTGAGAATATGCATGGTCTCTAAATCAATGCATCTGCTACTCTATTCACCGTTCCTTTAATGTAAGTAATCTCGAAATCGTATTTGCTAAGTAGTTTTGACCAATTTCTTTGTTGTGCATTCAGGTCACCTTGAGTAAAAATATGCTACAATCCACAATGATCTGTCTTTAATTCAAATTTTCATCCAATAAGATAATGTCTCCAAACTCTCAAGGCATATTCAATCACTAATAACTCCAAGTCATGCATTGCATAGTTTTCTTCATGCCTTTTTAATTTCCTAGAAATGTAAGCGATCACTCGACCGTCTTGTATCAAAATTCCACCTAAACCTTCCTTGGATGTGTCCATGCATACCACGAATTATTTGTCCATGTCAGGGAACTTTAATATTGGCACTGTCATTAATATCTCTTTAATCTTTTGAAATGATTCCACACATTTCTCTGTCCATACAAATTTCTTTTTTTTCTTCTGCAATTCCATGATTGGATTTGCTATCTTCGAAAAACCTTTGACGAATCGTCGGTAATATCCTACTAAACCCATAAATCTACATACTTCTTGTATGTTCATCGGAGCTAGCTATTCCATAATAGCCTCTACTTTCAATGGACCCACAATGATACTTTCTCCATATATGATATGCCCCAAGTAATGAATCTTTGATTGGTAAAAAAACTATTTCGATAGCTTCCCATACAATTTGTTTTCTCTTAGAAACTGTAGAACCAATATCAAGTGTTATTCATGCTCTTCTTTTGTCTGAGAATAAATTATTATGTCATCAATAAATACTTGAACAAACTTGTCCAATTATTCATAGAACACCCCATTCACTAAACTCATAAATACGCCCGGGGCATTTGTCAATCCAAACGGTAAAACGACGAACTCATAGTGTCCGAATCTAATCTTAAATGAATTCTTAGGGTTATATTCCTCTTTGATCCGTAAATGGTGATATCTTGATCTCAAGACAATCTTAGAAAACAAAATTTTCCCTTTCATCTAATCAAATAAATCATCTATTCTTGGTAATGGATACTGGTTCTTGATCATAGCTTTGTTCAATTTTCGATAGTCAATACTAAGTCTCCATGATCCATCCTTCTTTCTCAAAAAAAATAACTGGCACACCCCACAATGATACAATTAGACGTATAAGTCCTAAGTCTAACAATTATTTTAGTTTCATTTTCAACTCCTGCAATTTAGGCATTGACATCCTATATGGAGTTCTTGCAATCGGTTCCGTTCCATTTTTTAGGTCTGGTGTAAACTCCAATTCTCTTTTTGGTGGAAAACTTGGTAGTTCCTCCAGAAATACATCTAAAAAATCTGAAACTACCAGAATGTTTTCTAATCCTTCCACCTCACAATTTTCATTAAGTGCTAGGATGGCATATCACTTGCATCCCTTGCGCATACTTTTCTATAATTGTAGGGAATAAATAAATCTCAGTGAAACCCCTTGATTTCTTCCTACAATCATCCTACTCTGTCCCGAATCATCAGTCAAACTTAACGTCTTTGTATTACAGTTAAGTATCGCATCATGCGATTCTAACCCATCCATGCCAATCACTATGTTAGAAGATCCTAAAATCGTGACATAAAGGTTTTCCTTCGTTACAAAATCACCCAAGTTAATGCTGCAGTCCATAACCTTTTCTCCAACTTTATGTTTGGCACCCGATTCCATTTCTATGTATTTGAACTTGTCCTGCTCGAATGCCTTTACCTTAATTCTCTTAAGCGTTGCACTAGAAATAAATCTCTTTGTAGCTCCTGGATCTATCAAAATACTAAAATTTTGATCAATGATCATACTTGATGTCTCAGGCATAGTGCACTGGTGCTTGGCCTGGTGGTTGTTCACCACTGCATGTATCTGGTGGGCCTTGCCCAAATCTCCAATTGTAGTGGGGCCTGATGACCCAAACACTTTGGCCTTCTCAATTGACAAATCTCGCTGGTAATGTGGCTCTCCACATGTCGTCTCCACATGTCCAAGATACATTCTTTGATATAGTGCTCTTGGTCCCCGAAGTAGAAGTTGCTGGCCTAACAGTCAGTGATCCTGGTCTGTTCCGCTGAACATGCCTAAATTGTTGCTACCTTGGTGCTCTGTAGAGAGTCCTCTATTGAGGAGTATGTCGACATGGTGTCAAAAACATAGGTCTTCTGGGCATATCACGGTGCCCAAAAGTCTATCTAGCTAGTGTCTGATGTTGCTACGCTCCCAGTGTCACCTGTCCATTTGGTCTAGAAGGAGTTGTGCCCTGACCCCCACTATTCATCTCTTCCTCAGCTATGAGGGCCTTCTGAATTATATCGTGCAACTTTTGAGGCATTAGGATCCTCACCTTTGCACAAATGTTGAATTTAAGGCTGAACACAAACTTGTTGACCTTTAACTTCTCTGTGTTCATATGTGGAGCATACCTAAGTAGCTATATGAACATGGCCTCATACTCTGGTACCATACCACTACCCTGTTGTAAGGAATTGAAATCATTAAGATGACACTCAATGAATTCATCTGACAAGTACCTATCCCAAAATCTTTCCTCAAACAATTCCTATGACACGTCTTCAACGACCATGTTTAGTTGATGTAGGAGTATCTTCCACCAAAGTAGAGCACTCCCTTTCAGTTTAAATAATTCCATGTAGACTTTCATGTTGGAGGTGTAATCATGAAGTGCGAAGCACATCACCATGTTCTCCAACCATGCCTCGATGGCTAAGCCGTTCGTGGCACCCCAGAACTTGGGAAAATTCACTTTCTCGAGTTCTCTATGTATACTACTACTACCTGCTGGAGTGCGATGTGAACCCTCATTGGGTACAGACTCCCAACCCTCATCTCAATCCAGGTGGTTGATCAATGCCTCTGACATCCTCTGGAAGGATCTCATCATACCTACCACATCTCCCACAACAACCTTCTCCTTCTCAATAGTCTTCTCATCTCCCTGAGGGTTAGATCTTTTTGGTGTGGATACTATCGGAGGAGGCACACCTATTTCTCCCGCACCATGACATCTACTTCCCCTGCGTCCTCTAACCATGATTACCTTCATGGAAAATTTCAAAATTTATTAGTGATACAAATCTACTGTCAAATGCAACAGTGGAAGGTGTACGGGTCTGATGTCGCAGCGTTGAACCCGCTCTGATACCATATGTAACAAACCTCCATTGTACAAACCAAGTAAGTAGATATTATGAGTTAGCATATTTTTTTTTGTTTTCTTTTAAAGTTAACAAGTTAGAAATTTATCTACTACAACAATTATGTAAATGATGCAGGAGCATTGCTCCCACTTAACATTCAAGTCATCAAACAACACAATACCCATTAAACTGGTTTGGAATCCAAGGAAGGCGTGGCATTTATTTTGAATCCATTGTAATTAAATATCCCTTGAGATCAAAGAATAGAACCGTTTTATACGCCAAGAAGGCTGTAAAAGCATCTTTCATGACTATAGGTTGTACATATTTGAGCGACAAATCATATATGAATTTGTAAATATGCAATTAATATGATAGCTTAGTGATATGAATGCATTAAAAAGATGTGAACGCACTAGAATTGTCTTAGAGAAGAAGGCTTGAGCAACCAAGATTGTATAAGTCATTGTAATCTATGATGTAAGATAGTTTTTTTTTTGAAAAAGAAGAGAAGAGAATAGAAATGCTCTCAAATCTTGAGAGGAGATTGTAATTTTTTTTTTTACTTTCTGAAACTAAATAGATACTTTGTTGTTATATTTCTACGTCTGTGTGTTTATCTGTTCTATGAATGAGTTTATGATTATGTTTTAAGTTTCAAATGTTTCTCTTCTGGAAGTCACAGTGCAAAGTATGCACATAGCCAATGCAATGTGTGCAGAGGCCATTAACTTCTAAGGATTAGAGATCAGAAGGGATAGTGCAAGTCTCCACAGAGTAAGCGCAAGGAGTGCGCAGACAGACCTTAAAAGTAAAAAATCTCAGGAGGGAAGCACAAATGTGTGCTGGAGTTCACTTATTAGAAGTGACAAAACTCAAGAATGAAAGTGACGTGTGGTGTTCCCAGGGGGAGCTCAGAGAATATTTAGAAATCCTTTGGTAAGGAATTGATGGTCCAAATTACTTGCTTGGGACCCAAGCTATCCGTGAATCGTCGATTGCACCCAAAAATATCAGCCTTAGATCGATAGTCTAGTGCGAGCATTGATCTCCGATTCATTCAGTGATTTGACACTTCAAGTAGATTTGGTCATCATTGTTTGGAGTGGAAGAACCCCGAAGCATAGATTACCAAAGTGAATATCCATCGTAGATCATGGAGGGAGGAAAATCTGCGCTAGTCGTCAGATTTGGCCATTTGAAAAGGATGAGAAAGTGGAAGGATAGGGTGATAACCCATAAATTTCGGTCAACCTCGCTTTATGACTGAGTTTGGTCGGTATAGTCTTCGATGCATTGGAGTGAATTCTCTTGGAGCTTCGAAGTTCTGGAGAACTGAAGTGAGTGCCTTTTTATGTAGCATTTGGTTATAGCCTGCGGTCACGTGCACAACTCCACCGGAGGAAAGGGACCCTTGTGAAATTGAATTTTCATGCCAAGTTGCTGAAGGGCCCAAGGTAAATAAACCCAGAGGTTCTATAGGGACATGAGAGACATTTTGGCTCATGTTATATTTGATCCTAGATCAAGAGATCATGCTAGCTAGTGGGCTTGCATTGTGTTGGAACACATATATATTTCTAAACTTTAGACTTTAAATAGTTTTCATTCTCGTTTAAATAAAAACAACGCACACTTGATTCTCACCATTGATTAAGTCTTCCATTCAATCAAATGATCCTAATATATTAGAAGTTATGGAGCTGCCTACTCTTTAAAGAGTCAAATCACTAAAGAATACTTTGGAGTTTTATACTTCAGGCGTTTTAACATGCCTCACCTTCGAAGTCCTGATATGCGAAAAGCATTCGATCCTAGTCACCATATACACGTATACCTCCCTAAGATTTAACACGTCACTGGGAGAAGCGGCCCTTCGGGAAAATGACAGAAGATCTAACTTGTAAATCTACAAAACGTGAAGTCCTGAAATATTAAACCTTGGTTAATTAAACTAATCTCAATTAAGGGTAATTAATAGCTTCTCACACTTGGAATTCAGGTATTCACCATCCATCACATTCTAAATTCATGAAACCTGAACTCTCGAAATGTCTTAAGCACTAAACAAAGTTAATTAAAGATTAAAGACAATTAATGAGTAATTAATCACTTCGTAGTTTTGAACATCGGGAATCATATATCAAGCTATTATTGGATACCCCAAGGTCAAAAGGTCCGAAAAGAGTTAAGGTTAAACATGATTGATTAACAGGTTAAAAATCATTTATCTCATGTTAAGTTTTCGTTGAATCATCGTTTGGATAAATTCAAATTTTCATCTATGCTTTTCCCGACCACGAACCACCAACCATTAATGGCATTAATAACCGATCTAGGGAAAATGATTTCAAATAAGATCCCAGATCATCACCAAAATATTTTCATTAAGGGAAGTAAACACATTATCATTGAAGGTATATGCAAATTGATGCGCTTAAGGTGAAGATGATATTTCATTCCGAATTCCATTCACGTTTTTCACAGAGCAAGCTTAGCAAGATAATAAGTTTTGTGCATTTTCTGTGATAGGTAACCAAGTGATGAGTTTACTGCTATCATGGCTCTGCCAAAAATGGTTAAAGGGACTCATGAGAGCTCGAGCTAAAACACAGATTTCCCCTCGGACACATCACCGAGAGATGTGGAGACCATAAAAACCTGGACACAAGTATGCGATATCTTACAATATGAACTGGACAACTATCCAGAAAAGTCAGATAATGAGGGGATCGAAACTTAGGTAATGAAGCTCAAATACATAGCTCAATCATAGTTTCATAAGATAGATACATGACCGAGGATCATGCCATATAATGAAATGATAGGCTGGGCCCTAGAGAACGTCAACGTTGCGACCAGGACCATCTACAATTCATAGAAAGTTGCTGTTGGATCTTTCCACCCAGAACACATACAGGTGATGTAAAAATTTCCCCCAACATTCAAACACAGTTATAATACCTCTTTATTAAAGGAATTCGATAAAGAAGAGTGCCCAAAAGGTGTAAAGAATTATATTGACTTGATCAAAGATTGGTGGGCATGCCCTGAGAAATTCAGAGCAGACACCCATGGCATATACACCACTGCGTCATTAGACTCTCATATGATGTATGTGGCCATGATGCTCTGTAGAATTGTTGGGAGGGAAAACTCTACCCACTTCCTGTTATCATGGGTAGAGATCATGCACGAAGTTGCATAGGTTTTTTCATTCAATTGGGCCAAGATATTATCAGACAATTTGGCCAAGGAAATCACTGAATATCAGATGTTGAAAGCCAAAGGATGACCTGCCTCATTTTATAGGTCGACATACATTATGTATGTCATTTGTTTTATGACCCCTTTTCCTTTGATGGGCTAGAGCCGGACTCCGACCAGTGCCGAACCAATACATCTTTATCATTCGAAGCTATGGGAAGATAAAGAGAAAGATTTCTTCTATGAAATCTGCAATTATGTGGTGGTGTCGATGCATGTTGCTATATATGGGTGCCCACCTCCCAGGATCTCTGACAAAATAGTGACCAACCTGGGGAAGATAACGGATTGGTATATTGAAGAGCATTTTTATTATATCATGATTTTTGGTTGTTTGGTTCCTCCATATGCCTTGCCAAAGTTTCTACCAGACCGATTGGTGTGCTGTGAAGTAGCGCATCAGACTGTGCTTGGGGGAATCAACAAGGAACTAAAGGAAGTGCAGAAAAAGGTATGGCCCACTTTTCCCTTGTAGTTTGGTATGTTTTCGCTGTTATATTTCAGCCATTCGAAAGTAGAGGCCGCAACCCTGGAGGAAATCAAACTTGTCAATATAGAATTTAAGAAACACGATCCTCAGAATATCGTGGGAAATCACATGGCCCTTTACAATTTGAAAATATACGAGCATGAAGATTCTCCCTAGGGTGATATATTTCAAGGAGAAAGATCCTATCAGGAAGTTTTTTGCCGAGTCCAAACTCTGGCTCCAGATAAGTTGGTCGAATTCTATAATTTCCAAAGGCACTGAAGAAATGGCCTTCCTAAAGTCTTGTAGGGAGAAACCCCAACACCCCTAGCTACACAAAAAATTGAGGTCTAGAGTTTAGAAACATGGAGCTCTAGTGGACATGATGCTCAAGAAAATTTGGAGAAGACTGAGGTTTTGACTCATAAAGGAGACACCACATTGACAAATCCACCAAGTGATCAAGCTAAAGCTCAGACTGAGGCCTTGATAAAAAAGGGAGAAGAAAAGCCACTGTCCACACTAGGAAAATCAACTATCGACACAACCGAGAAAGAACCATCCACCAAGATAGACAACCTTGTCCAATCTATGACACCCTTACATTTCAGTAGAGGGAACCCGAGTGCCGAAGTAGTATTCATAAAAGATCTTACACCTATTTCAGTCGAAGAGATTCCCCCTTCTGACTTCTTCTTCAACAAGAAAAGGAGGGTTGTGGTAAAAAGAGAAACACACCAAAAGGAGGGTGCAATTGTCAAGAGACACAAGGTGCTACTTGATGGACATGCCTTAGAAGAGGTAGACTTCGCTATAGAGGTGGCAGGCTCACTGGGAGATTTTTCAACAACAAACTAGTATTCAGTTGGGAACCTAAAAGAACAATTGAAGCAGAAAGATTTGCTGGTGAGACAATTGCAAAATCAAGTCAAGACTGTGGAACAAAATGTTAGGAGTGATATGAATAAGAGTTTTGAGAATATTAGAGCCTGTGATAGACAATAAATTCAACAACTCAAATTCAGTCTCGAAGAAATGCATAAGAATGCACATGCAAGTAGAGAATGGGCCAGTCAGCAGGGAGAGTTGGTAAAACAACTACAGGCCAAAATAAACCTAACCGAAAACACGACTATAGATATGGCAGTTTTCCAAGCTCATGCACTGGAGGTGCATGAAAAACTAGAATCAACACAACAAATCCTTTTTACTAAGGTAGAAGCTGACCAAAACCATTTTCGGGTGGTAGACCAATCCTTGAATAACATTTTCCTAAAGGAGAGAGAAGCCATCGTTGCTCGAGCTACTTTCCAAGAGGCAGTTGTGTCATCAACAAAAGAGGAAGTAGCCATGGTCCCTAGATTGTCTCTTTCAAAGCAAACTAGAGGTGATACAATATTGAAGACCTGGGAGGCTGACATAGCTAAAAGTAAAAGATTAGCTAAGGAAGTGAAGAAAGCTTGTGAAGAAGCATTTCAACACTTGAAAAAGAGTCATTAGGCCTCAAAAAAGATAATATCTTTGAGGTCATGGGGCAAGTTGACATAGCAAAAAATCAACTTGATTTTAGGAAAAACATGGAAGAGGCTCGGGCCGAAATCTTGCAGTTGAAACAAATTGATATTAACCAGATTCATAAATGGATAGTCGGTCCTATTCTGCAACTACAGTCTACATATTTAGAAGACAGGAGAATGGAAAATATGCCGCCTCACTTAGAAAATAATTTGTATACTTTTGAGGCAAACAACACAACTGAGACTTCCAGATTGGTGGCGCAGTTCGTAGGCAAATGTGTGCAATGTGTCGAGCAGGGGAAAGCCAACACGTCTGGGAAAAAATGAGACGATTTGTGCATATCATGTACTCAGATCATGATTAGAGATGAGTTGTTTCTGATATGGAGAACAAGAAGGAGAAATGTCTCCGCCAGTGTGGCGAAGAGACAGGGGAGATGCAAGTGAAACATTTCAAATTTCACATATTGTAATATTTACTGTTTTAGAAATAAGGAGAATTCCAACCACTTAGGGTGGAGAACATTTTTTGTATAAATACATATTTCAAAGACTTAAGACATGCCGCTTCTTGTTGTATTGTAAGTAAAAAAAGTCATCCTTTTGTGAGTATTAATACAAGTGCAGACAAGGATTCCAAATTTTGTGTAGTTTGAATTATGTGCTTCTTTTGTATTCCATATCTCTAGTTTTCTTTATGTCACTCCTTGATAAGTGAGTGGTTACAATTTAGTATAACATCTACTGTAATCACGTTTCATTAGTTATTTGATAAGCAAACAGTTTTTCCTCTGTCTTTGCTATTAGTAAATACAAGACCTGCAAGCTACTTGGATCAGTGTATCTTATATCCTTTCAAGGGTGCATTCTATATTTTATTCTACTGTAAACAAGGTAAGATTCATCTGTCATTGATGCCTCATTTTGTTTAATAGTTTTATAATTTTCTCTCGCATCACTTGATTTTATTACTCGACTCAGACGATGAAACATGACCTCTGTCGTGTTCAGTTGTTAATTTCATTTAAGGGTTAATTCTCATATAATTAACGAAGGAAAAAACACCTTTTAAAACATTCCTTAAATTCTTGATGCCTTGTCATTACTCTTTGAGCCTTAAGTGTAATCTCAGGAACAACACATTGCATCAGTAAACACGAGAATTAATTTTTCATGAACAACATATATAATCAAGGGCATAATTTTTTCAAGAATAACATATATGTAACCCTCCTTTAAATTCGAAGTATGAATGAACAATTACAATGATAATTACTAAAAACTAATGTAGGTACTATAGGTCAAAAATCATGTAGATTAAGGTGGATCATGCTTTGCATGGTTTCATCTCAGAAATGAACTAAGAAAAATGAGCCTATATATGCCGTCCAATAAGGTAAGAGCACCCACATTCACCAACAAGATTATACAATATTCCAACTAGAAGTAATTCATTCTATTAAATCTAATATTGATACTTGCATGACCTTGTGAGAGACTAAGGGCTTCTAAGGAATAAGGACTCTGCCTTATTGCATGCCCCTTAGATTTCCTCGTGAGAAACTGTCCCAGTCTTCCCTCATGAAATCATGTACCTCTCAAACTAGGTAATCGTTAACCTACAATTCAAGTCATGACGAGAGTGCTAGTATTATGTGATAGGGATGCTACCAAACCTCTCCTTCAAATGTCCGGTTTCTTGGCATGACCCCTTTAATCCTTATGTGAGTCGGATTGACAAGCATCGTCAGGTCTGCATCCACTAACATAGAAAAATTTCAATAGTCCATATACATAAATCATAATATAATCAATCATATATCACATGTACGTAAAGTTAAATACTCAAACAAAATGAAATCCACTCCCTGAATCAATCCAGAGTCCAAGGGAACCATTGATTCTATCTACATCATCAACCTGTAATGTATCCTGCATACTCATGAAAACTCATCAGTAATACCTGTCAATACATATATATCTGAAAGTAACAATAAATCACAATATATCATCATCATATATAACTCATAATCAAGACAGAATCATAATGTACCATATCCGGATCACTTGCACACAAGTGTCCTCAAAGAATAAGTCAATAAAAGTTTGACCAATAGAATGGGATGTTATAGAAGCAACAATGTACTGTTAAAACTTAACATAGAGATAATAATGAGATATTAGAAAATCCATGGATACAAATTCAAGCCTGAACGTTACCTGTTGGATTGATAGCCAGTGTTGGATGAACTCTTTGAAAGTTTTAGGTTTTTCATTTGGCATATCCTTGGAAACTCTACTGTGTAAAATTTTTATCAATGAACAATTACATAATAAATAGAAATAATAACGTTTTGTTTACAAAAAAAGAAAAGAAAAAAATGAGAGATCCTAATAAGAACGTTACCCTTGTATCATGTCATCTTGATCCTTGATGACGGAAAAAAGGCTGGCATCGAGGCCATAGTCGATGTTCTCATTACCTGTATGTATCCATAGTAGTGTCAAAATTGGTAAAAGATGTATTTAATAAGAAAACACAAATACTACTATGCATAAGTTATCAACTATAAAAGAAATGAAAACTAATACTAACTTTGATTCGTGAATTCTTTCCAGCTTCAGTGTGTTTATATATGTAGATACCAACAAAATAAATTACAAACCCTCATATGCACAGACAAATTGGAGCCTAACACCTTACTCTGGATTCTTCACAGGAAACAAAGGTTAGAAGCAAGATGACAATTTTCCATGCACATACTAAATAGATTACTAGTATTGCTAGTGAAGGTAGCTGGATAGTAATAGCGCCAAGTTGATTGTGACTCTAACTCAATATAACACTGTGTCACATTAATGAAAACTCAATGTTAAGGGAGGTTAACTTAAGAATATTAACTCCATTAATGTGTGAACTAGAATGAAGTACAAATAGACCCAGGGGGAATCTATGTGGCAACTCTCTATTTGAAGAAACCATAAGGGTTGCGAGCCTGAGATTGGGTACTTTGTGGAATAAAAAATTAGGTTCATTAAATGTATATGAGTACTTACATGAATGATACATGGATTAAATCCACATACACTTCATAAAATAGGTAAAATATATATGCGCTAACATTTGGGAACCCAAACAACAAACAAATGATATAATAGAACAAGTGCTGCATGGCAGCGGAGTCCCTGCCAGGTTGGGATGGGAGTAAATGTGAGGTAGTAGAGACACGTGGGTAGAAAGTTGAAGTAGATGTGGTTTGCATGTAGAACATAGTAAAGCAAATATAGAGTTTTATACATATGAAATATGTACTTTTATACATACGAAATATGTACTTGTATAAAGTATATATTTAGATTTATAAATACGAAATTTGTACTTTTATAAAGTACGGGGAAGAGGTTTTATAGAGAATGCACGGAGCCCTCATTGCATACTTAGCCAGTTTTTGGATCGCAGGTTCTCAGGGTGGCGGGTTCAAAGTTTGGCCTTTTATGTTTTGTGGCCTACAAATAGGACCGACAGTTCCACGATATATAAAATTATAGGGGGAGTGGTGGACTATAGAAATTTATCAGAAATTAATAATGTCAGTCATACAATAGAATAGTAATAAGGTCTGTTACATAGGTTCGTGGATAAAAACACTAAAAAATTAGCATTGTCGAACTATTTTTCTTTAAAACTAAGGCTTTTCTTAGACAAAAAAGATATAGCATT
>ML842491.1:16543-33207 GCA_009831015.1 Picea engelmannii | reverse complement strand
TGTTAAGCCCTAATATTGGCTCATTACCACTTAATTGGGGCATATTAGATTAGTAATGTTATTTTATTTATGTCGGCTTTAGGCCATTAAACCTCCTAGTCTCCTATATATACCAAGGAGACATTTTCATTTTGAATCATCTTTTACTGGAACATTTAAGTGGGGTAAAAGGAGGTTTCCCCCTTGAAGAGGCTTATTATCTGATATTATCTCTTTTTCAAGGCGTTGAGTACTTTTCTTGAGGTTTTTCTATGCTATATTGATGTTTGGTTCTTAACATTTTCGAAACCAAATTCTTAGTATTTGCAGGAGTCTGCAACCTCTGAAGTTCAGGTAAGCTTGGGGCAATTCTCTGGTTTTTGTTTTCAGTCCTAATTTCATGTTTTCGGCCGAAATAATCTTTCGGCTGAAAAAACTATTATTTCGGCCGAAATAATCTTTCGGCTAAAAAAACTATTATTTCGACCGAAAGACTAAAATCTAACGGAAACTGTCAAAACTGAACGGTTTCCAAGGTTTTCGGTCGAAAGACTATTGATCGAATTTTGTCGGTCAGAAAAAATGAAAAGACCTATCGTATCCTTTCATTTTGTGAGAAAATGTATAAATAGGCTTTCGGTCGAACACATTTAACACAATTCATCGGATGGACAGACAGATATGAGCTCGGGGATAGGGATTTCATAGCATTTCTATTACTGATTGCAGTTGTATTATTTTCTTTCTTTATTTCTTCCCTCTATTCCATAGGCTTAATCGGAGGATCAATATCGATACATGATGGTTTTTTAGAGAACTTAAACAAAGTTTCGAATCATCTTTTTAGTTTTTGTTGAATAAGGTAATTGATGTTTGTTCAAGTTTTTATTGGAATAACAATTTATATGTTCAAAAATAAATGTTGAACATTTTTTCAAAGTGAAGTCTTTGTTGAACATATATTTTACAAATAACTATAAAAGTCATGGGAAACAAAAGTTTGCGCAAGAGAAAATTTGATCGCACTTGAGATGATACTCGCCAAATTGAACAAAGGAAAGCGATTTATTGGAGAAAGAAACAAGAACGTGAAAATATTGAAGAAAGAAATGATGATAATGTCAATAGAGATTTTCAACAAGAATAAGTTCAACCAGGTATGCATGCACATATGATGATCGAGCACACGACACACATTCAGACTGTATTCAGAAAGTACAGAATTCAAAGTATAGAATTCAAATTTAAAATATTGTAAATAATATAATTGATTGTAATTACAATTTGATGTTTTAAAAAAAACATAAATAGATTTGTCTTATAATGTCGAAGAAAACATTGAAACCGAAATTGAAGTAGAAGGCATTGAAACTGAAATTGAAGGAGAAGACGTTGAAACCAAAATTGAAGCAGAAGACGAATCACCTATAGGTATGTACATAAATTTAGATAATACAAGATGAACAATCAACTATATATAATTTAGTGAATTTGTGTTCGGGTTATTTTTTTTAATATAAACTTTAAATTGAAATATGCAGGGGAATCTATCAACATTGATGATGAAATATTAGAAAATGTTGATACTAACAAATTTGGGAAGAAAAAAGCTAAGCATTATATAAGATACAAAGGTATAACAGTACAAGCTCAACTTTTACTTTTCCTAATGAAGTCAAGAAAGTTAAAAGAAGCTACATCATTATTGGGTATTCAAAAGTCAACAAAGAATACAAAGGTGAAACAAAATGTCTTTAACAATATAACTAGTGTATTAAAAGCTTTTGGAAAATCTCGAAAAGAAGATGTATGTGTTGCATGTAGAGCGATACAAACAACAGTTGTTTCATCTAGCAATATAAAAGATCGTTTGACACGACATATGGAAACAATGATGGGAATGTCAAGAAAAACATTGCACAAACATAGAAAATTTAGATTGCAAATAGATGTAAATGATGAATTGGCTTGTTGGACAGTGATTTCTAGAAAACACTACAAAGATAGACTTGCAGAAAATGTTAAAGAATTGGCCCGTAATTGTTGGTTGGAAGAATCTCGTGTTTCACCACATATAAGGGATGTGTTGCGACGAAGAATAGCATGAAAAAAATAAGAAGAACATCCAAAACATATATTTCCAATGACACAAATAGAGTTGTTCAATAAGTTCAAAGAAGAGCACAAAGAAGTTAAAATTTCCATCAATACATTTGTGCAACAAAAACCATGGTTTGTTCGACCCATCATTGTTCGTGACACTTGTTGTTGTTGTTATCATGTGGAATTTGAGTTGTATGACGACACTTTTTTGGATTTTGGTATAACTTTATGGCCAAGTTCACCTCCTCCTTCCACATTCCGTGTTTTTATATATGAAATTCTATGTGAAAGAGAAGATGATGATTTATTTTACAAAAAAAAAATGTGTTGGTGGAAAGAAATGTGATCGTTGCAAAAATCTAATTTTGTTTCATTCAAAGTATCATATTGATATGAATGATCAATCATTTTCTAATATAAGAGTCAATATGAAGAGATATGAATATATGAGCAGCATGGCTCCACATTCTTCATGTGTTATTTCCAAAAGGATTGATTTGAAGGTAAATAAAATATGTGTGATAGATTTTTTGAATAATTTTGAGGAAAAAATCTATAAATACACCAAGCATTCACATAGAGCTCGATGAAAAAAATCTAGAATTCAAACAATCCCGTGAAGTGTTTCCACCAGGGACAATTTTGTCTGTAGTTGATTTTGCAAAGAATTACACATTCGTTGCACAAAAAGAAATACAGAGTGAATATTATCATTCTAATCAAGTCATGATATTTGTCCACATTCTATATAGACATACTCAATGGGGTCTTGATAACATAGAAAGCACCAACGACAATCAACATGTTATTAAAGAATGTCACTTTTATATATGTGATGATCGCGCACATGACACACATTATGTACAACATTGTTTTGATAAATTTTATGATTCATTGAAAGAACGCGAAATCATATTCGATCGACATTGGATATGGTCAGATGGGTGTGCGGGTCAGTTCAAATCTTCATGATCATTCTATTGGTTATGTCGTCTTCATAAAAAATTAAACATTACACATTGTTGGAATTTTTTTGAGACTGGTCATGGAAAAGGAGAGCACGACAGTGCAGGGGCATGTATAAAATGATCACTTCGTAGGTATCAGCTGAACCCTCATGTCGATCGATTTGAATCCGTTGAACAAGTTGTTGAATGGTGCAAAATGGATTTAAGCCATGAATATAATCCGTCAAGGGATGTGTGCAAGTGTGTCTATATATAAATGTTACATGTATGTACATAGGATATATAAATTTGAACGTGTTCAAATTTATATTCAATCTTCAATCATTTTCTTGAGAGATTTTAAGTTAACAAGTTCTTGTCTTGTGCAGTTTTTTTTGGTATGTTGGAATCGAAAATGTAAATAGATCAATCCCATATGATGCTAGTACAATACCTGGGATGCGAAAAATACATTTAGTTAAAACAAAATGTTTTCAAAATGGGTATGCATTTGATAGAAGAAATGACTCTTGTTTTTGTTCAGTTTGCATAGAGGACACATAATCCATAGATATTTGTGAGAACGAAAATGAATGATATGTTAAAACTTAGAGACATACTGAACTTAATGTAAAAGGGAAAATGCCACTTGCAAGCTCAGAGGAGATGGAATCAAATGAAACTATAGTGTTAGTTGATGGCGATAGGGTTTCTGATCTTGTTAGAGAATGTAATTTTTATGTTTAAATTTTTTCAAATAACTTGTAGATGTACTTGTGTGATAATCTAACACGAATTATTTGTTGTCCAATATATCCAATTATTTGCAGGATATGTTTTTTCCATGGTTGCACATGTAGACAACACTGAAAACGTGAAATATTATTTGATGTGATGCACGGAACAAAAGATGAGGCTATTAGAAGATTTTGATGATAACGGTTTTATATATGAAAGGGGATCATTTGTATTGAAAGGATATTTTTTTCAAGAAACCCATCAAACCGATACTCATGTTCACTTTCAAGACTACTAGTCAGATGTCACAAGTTGTCAATATAGTCATTTGGTATGTGCAGCGCGCATAAAGTTAATAGAAGTTCATTAAAAAAAAAATTAGAAAATGGAAAATGTCCAAAGTCAAACATGAACGAATAATTGAAGATGGAATACCATTATGGTGTTTTAAAACAAGTGGCACATGTACATTCCAGAATTTTTTATTTCTCATTGAAAGTACATTCCAGATTTTGATGACTTGTTTTGACTATCTTCAAACATATTTCCAAATAGGATATTTATAAAAAGGGTATGTATAAAAAACTCTAGATCATTTTTAAAAAACACAGATAAAATATGGTTCAACCATATTTTATCTGTGTTTTTCAACCATTACACCAATCAAAATTATTTTATGAGCATTACACCAATCAAAACTGAGTTGTATACCTATTGTATGAGCATTTTATTTTAAACTAAAAAATTGTTAAACACCATTTCCATTGACACTTACTTTTTTTAATAGTATTTTTTTTCCATTTTATTTTAATAATATTGCATTAGGTTCAAGGGTATATGAACCTTTAGGTGAATATCTCTTATAGATTTAGCATTTTTTTAATGACTACATGATAAACTTAAAGAAGAGTTGATCATCTCTTCAATTTTAAGGTTTTATTTTATTGTCACGTCATTTTGAGCATTTTATTTTATCGTTAACATACAAACCAAAAAAGAGTTGAACATCTCTTATATATCAAGATTTTATTATATAAACATTACCTATAATTAATTTGGATATCTCTTCTATATTGAGAATTTTATTTTTATTACTATTGCACCAATCAAATAAGAGTTGAACATCTCTTTTATCCTTGATTTGAGAGCATTGACTTCTTTAAGTGGTAATTTTTTTTTTCATTTTTTAAATTAATATGAACTAACAACTAAAAACAATTTAAACATCTCTTCCACTCGTTGTAATAACACATTATATATATATATATATATCTTCATTCTAATTATTAAATTGATAAATACATTTAAAATTTGAAATTATTTAGAATCTCCATTTTAATAATAAATTGATTTTCATGTAAACTTATTTAGAAGTGTTAATCAGTAGAATTAAATTGTAATTAATAGATATCTTCTCTAACAAAGTTAAATAAATTAATAAAATCTTTCCTAAAGTCAAGTGAAGACCCTTACAAAAATGTGGGTTTATGTGAATAGTACTAAACCATAGCCTGCAAATCATTTTCCTAATGTAATTATCTTTCATACATGTTATCTGAATTGTACAAGGGGTATGTCTTGTTCCTTGGCATGTCTAAAACACAATACTTGAATGCATACCTCCTCCCTTGAACTCCACATTGATTACCTTCTTCCAAAATCAAACACAAGTTTTATGAAAGTAAATTGGTAGATCATGAAAATTTCTTCTTTTCAGTGCAGATTATACTAGCATAGGTTTTGCATGGTTTAAAGTGTTTTCTACTACCATAATATATTCTCAAATAAGCTTTGCATGGTTTAACATGTTGTTTACTATCATATATTCTTACATAAATATGCAATGATACAATCTTCTATGTTTGAAAGTTCATTTTTTTCTTTTCCATCTACTGAGTTTGCATATTCTTAAATATATTTAAAAAAAAACACATTCTATGAGTTTGCATCTATGATCTCATATGTCTATCTTTCATTTACTTTTTCCTTTACTTTTTTTTATTAGTTAAGTGCATCTATGTAAACCAATTTATTTAGCAGATCCCATGTGCATTTTTTTTCTAAATAATTTTTTCTTTAAGTTTTTTTATTGGTTAAGTGCATTTATGTAACCAACAGAATCATTAGTAACTAGAAAAAAATAAAATAGAATCTACTAAAATTATTCTGCCAAAATTATTTGATGATATGCCAATAGAATCATATTTTTGACAATCCACAGTGAACATAAAATGAAACATTTAAATGAAGAAAATTATTTAAGAGTTTGATACTTAATTTAATTCATTGTAAAAATAAGAATATATACACAACATTAGTTAATTACTAGTTAACTTTGCCACTTTTTGACAATAGAATCATTTTTTTGACAGTACACGGTGAAAATAAAATGAAACATTTAAATTAATGCATAACAGAAAAGTATTTAAGAGTTTGATGTTTACTTTAATGCATTGTAAAAAGGAGAATACACAAAACATTAGTTCATTACTAGTTAACTTTGCCACTTTTTGACAATAGAGACATATTTTTGATAGTACATAGTGAACATAAAATGAAACATTTAAATTAATACATAGAAAAAAAATATTTAAGAGTTTGATGTTTAATTTAATGCATTATAAAAAAAAGAGAATATACAAAGCATTAGTTCATTACTAGTTAACTTTGTCACTTTTTGACAATAGAATCATATTTTATACAATACACAGTGAACATAAAATGAAATATTTAAATTAGTACATAGAAAAAAAGTATTTAAGAGTTTGATGCTTAACTTAATGCATTGTAAAAAGGAGAATATACAAAACATTCATTCATTACTAGTTAACTTTGCCACTTTTTTTCCATCAACTTTGAGAAATCAAATATAAGACAATAATTGCTATTTTGAAATCCTATAATTTACATTGTAAAATACATAATTTCCACATCTATTTTAGGATGATAACAAAAACTAAGACATTTAACTTCAAAATTCTGGACTTTAAGCCATCGCTTTAAGATAGATCACTTCATACATGAAATTCAAACTTGCAAAAATAATAGAATTCAAAAATTAAAAATTTACAATTCAAACATGAGAAATAATACAGAATTCAAAAATTGTAATTAAAACAAAATTGACATACATACCAAAAGAGTTAAGTGTTATCCTCTAAAATACTCTTTCCCACAAAATATATTGTAAACATATTTTCCATCAAATATAATTTAGACATCTGTAAAAATAAAAAATAAACATAATAAAAAAACATAAAACACATATTATTAGCATATATATTGTAACTAAATATTAAATAAACAATAAGAAATAATAACATAACCAACCACAGTTAAACAGATTTAAGATCTAGTTACTCTCCAATTAAGAGTATATGATTTAAACAATTTGTAAATCTTATCTAAAATCTTAAAAAAATTTAAAGAGAAAAATTATGTTCTTGGTAAAAAGAAATTTGAATTAGAGTTAGATAATAATATGAAAATAGATATAGAACTGTGTATGAAAAAAGTTCACAAATCTCCATATTAAGTCATTCTTCCAATGGAATACTTATCTCCTTGTGGATAAAGTCTCAAATCCGCCAGGTGAAATTCTCCTTGTGGATAAGGTCCCAAATCCTTCAGGTGAAATTCTCCTTGTGGATAAGGTCCCAAATCTTTCAGGTGAAATTCTCATCCCAGGGGATGTTATTGTGTTCTTGGTAAAACAAATTGTGAGTTAGAGTTAGATAATAATCTGAAAATAAATATAGAACCGTGTATGAAGAAAATTCACAAATCTTCATATTAAGTCAATCTTCCAAAGAAATACTTATCTCCTTGTGGATAAAGTCCAAAATCCTTCAGTTGAAATTCTCTTTGTGGATAAAGTCTAAAATCCTTCAGGAATTCTCATCCCAAGTGATGTTATTTGATCATATTTACACAGCAATAAAATACTAATCTCCTCAGAAGTTAAATACTTCTCTCTTCTTCTTCTGCAGTGGTCATATAATCTAATTCCATGATGCTTTTTCAAACTAAAGGACTCATAAATCTCCATATTAAGCCATTCTTCCAAAAAACTACTTATTATTTTAAAAAAATCACAAATCTCCATTTTAAAAACCATTCTTCCGAAAAATACTTATCTCCTCTTTATTCGGTGGAATAGATGTTCTCATATAATCTTGCATGTACATAAAGAAAACACAAATCCACACATGTATATTAAGTCATTCTTCAAAAACCATTTAAATGGGATGTATTCATATTAGATATAATGAAATTCTCTCTGAAATTATGTGAGCTAACTCACATATACAATATGTGTGAGCTTATTTGTAAATCTAATTGAATGTTGGTTTTTGTGATTAGTAACCAATTTAGTTAAGAGTTTGACAATACCCTGACAATAAAGAATTCACTTCGTTGTACGTAGAAAACACAAATTTGTCCATACTACGCCATTCTTGGACAAGAAATCAAGGAATGCAATTAAGGAAAATTTAGAAACTTTCTCTTTTCTGATGTGGGATAGAGTCTGTTCTCAAATATTCAAACATGTTCAAGTTCAAAATTAGGTCTTCATCATGATCTAACCTTAAATAAGTTCGAATTTACACCATTTAAGACAATGATAAACTTATCTATGGGTTTTATATATTTCAAAATAATTGATCAAAGCGTTGAATAGGAAAGGTGAAACTAAAAATTTGAGAAAACAAAAATTTGATAAAAGTCAAGAACATACATTTATGAATCATCCTAAAAAGACACATCATTCCCTAATCTAGGTGCTTCCTTTGCTTCCTCAATCCCAATATCCCTCCTCAGTAGACTCTCAAGTACTCTCTTCTCCACATTAGCCTATATAACACATTTCAAATTTGAAATTTTGAAAAATTATATTTAAATGATTATAACACATTAAATTAAAAAAAAATTAAGACATTAAATGATATCTATGAACTCCCACCCTCTTCAAACTCTCCCAATGAGAATTGAGACAAGCTTGCCCAAGTAGTAGGAGATGGAATAGGGATCTGTGAATAACATAACTAAGAACTAAATCTAGGATTCAATGTGTTCACAATTATACAAAATTATAAATGTTGTTGATCTCTTATTCAAAAGAGTGGAGATTGAACAACTATTAGAAAACAGATATATGATTCAACCCATTCAAATTTAAACTTGTCGAATCAATTCCCCTACCTAATGGAGATTCATTTAACATATCTCCAAACTGAATCTAGAACTAGAAGTAAACTATCATAAAATGCATCAATTTTTTTTTAAATAGAACACATACCAATCTGTGGTTCGATTCATCATTCTGAATGACCTTCTTCCAACCATCCCGGCAAAACTTTGCATACTCCAAAACGTCTTTTGTTGACATTGTATCCAACTCCGCATCTGTTTTATCATCCAATGTGGCCCGGGAATTGTCTTGCGCTCGCTAACACTTCATGCCAACATCAACACCATAAAAAATAGCTTTCAAATTTTCCTTGATTGCATTCCTGGCCTCTTTGCCAACTTCTGATGTAGCCTACAACTATGAAAGTGAAGCAAATACCCCTGTTGGGTGAGGTACTAAAGATTGTGGAGGCCTCGACAATGTTGCACTTCGATATGCCCCTTTGTGATCATATGTACGCCATTTACTAGTCCCATAATATTTGGATGGTAGACTAGTATAATCAGGGTGCATGTGCAAGAAAAACTTTACAAAATAGTGTGGAACCTCATCATTCCATGACAATTTCTCATATGCCGCCAAAAATTTGTTATACAGATGTCCAGCAAAGTCAGGGTGCTTAAAATATTGCACCTTCAACATCTTCTGCTTTGGGCCCTCTTTGAAATTGAACATGGAAATGACATCTTCTTTTGAAACTCTATTTTTTACTGCCTCCCATTTATCAGGACCCATCACCTCTGACTTTCACTGCCTCATTAGATTGACAAAACTGTCAGTGGTTGGCCCCATCTTCTGATATGCATCCATAAAAATTTTCAATGAATGCAAAAACATTTGCAAGCTTTGTTTTCTCTCCTTAGGGAGTTCCAAGACCACCAAATCATTTTCCAATATTTTTTTAATACTTGAGCATTGCTCAAGTGTCATTTCTTCAATATTCCTTTCCTAGGGAAGTTCGTCACCAACATCTGAAGAATAGGTCGACGTAGGCGTGTAATATATTGTTTCTTGATAACGCAGCCTCCTAAATCCACCTTCACCCTCTGCACCGACATTTGAATATTTGTGGTAGTCACTCTCTCTTTCATTGTCATCTCTTTCTCTAAATTGATTGTCTACACACACATTTGAAAGTAAATTCAAGATTTAACCTCACATAAATTTAAATACAAAAAAATAAAACAAAAATAAAGAAAATCAAAGAAAATTATCAGAAATATTCTCTTGTCCAGAGCTATTCCCTACATTCTCAAGTGTAGGATTATTGATGTGCAACCTATATAAGAAGGTTGCATCCATAGCACTGGTTTGAGAAGATTCTACAGTTGATCTATTCATAGACTCGTTTGAAAATATCCTCTGACGAGATTGTTGTTGCTCACTCAGAGTCTCAGTCGAAAAAAGAGTTCTTGTTCTTCCTTCTTGGGAAAACCTAGAGCATTTGCGAGGAATGTTTGGAGAATCCCATGTTGACATCTCTCCTCAATATCTATCCACAATGCATATTTTATCAATAAAAATGCAGAGATGTACCCAAGTTCAAGCAATTAAAAACGCATAGATAAATCAAAGTTTTAATCAATCAAGCCATGAATCAATCAATCAACTCAAAGATAAGTAATGGGTCCATAGATAGCATGGAAAATTATTATCCTTCACTCATCATCCATTCATAGAAAAGTAGGGAATTTGAATATATAGGTTTTTAAACACCGAAGTGACGATTGTTGATTCGGATCCTGGCCGACTGCTTATGCACAGAATGATGACTAAATGGATAAATGACAGAAGATAAAACCACAATCTTTTAATAATAATCAATAAAACCCACACATAAAAGTCATTGAAATCATAAGTTGAGTTCACCAAGGGACTTTCATTCAACTCAGAGGTTTATGATTCACAATGCACATCAAAGAAGAAGACGCAAAGACTAGACACTCATCCATGAATGAATCAACTCAAATATAAGTAAGGGGTTCATAGACAGCATGGAAAATTCTTATCCTTCACTCATCATCCATGCACAGAAAAGCAGGGCATTTGAATATATAGGTCTTTAAACACCGAAATGACGACCATCAATTTGGCTCCTGGCCAACTGCTCAGGCACAGAATGATGACTAAATGGATAAGTGACAAAAGATAAAACCACAATATTTTCATAATAATCAATAAAACCCACACATAGAATTCATTGAAATCAAAAGTTGGTTTCACCAAGGGACTGTCATTCAACTCAAAGGTTTATCATTCACAATGCACATCAAGAAAAAGACACAAATACTAGACATTCATCCATGACTCAATCAACTCAAATATAAGTAAGGACTCCATAGACAACATGGAAAATTCTTATCCTTCACTCATCATCCATGCACAGAAAAGTAGGGCATTTGAATCTATAGGTCTTTAAACACCGAAGTGATGACTATCGATTCAACTTCTGGTCGACTGCTTAGGCACAGATTGATGACTAAATGGATAAGTGACAAAAGATAAAACCGCAATCTTTTCATAATAATCAATAAAACCCACACACAGAAGTCATTGAAATCAGAAGTTGGGTTCACCAAGGGACTGCCATTCAACTCAAAGGTTTATCATTCACAATGAACATCAAAGAAGAGGATGCAAAGACTAGACATTCAACCATGAATCAATCAACTCAAATATAAGTAAGGGGTCCATAGACAGCATGGAAAATTCTTATCCTTCACTCATCATCTATGCATAGAAAAGCAGGACATTTGAATCTATAGGTCTTTAAACACCAAAGTGATGATCATCGATTCGGATCTTGGCTGACTTCTCAGGCACGAACTGATGACTAAAGGGATAAGTGACAGAAGATAAAACCACAATATTTTCATAATAATCAATAAAACCCACACATAGAAGTCATTGAAATCAGAAGTTGGATTTGTCAAGGGACTGTCATTCAACTCAGAGGTTTATCATTCACAATGCACATCAAAGAAGAAGACGCAAAGACTAAACATTCAGCCATGAATCAATCAACTAAAATATAAGTAAGGAATAGACAGCAGGGAAAATTCTTATCCTTCACTCATCATCCATGCACAGAAAAGCAAGGCATTTGAATCTATAAGTCTTTAAAAACCGAAGTGACGACCATCGATTCGGCTCCTGGACGACTACTCAGGTAAGGACTGATGACTAAAGGGATAAGGGACAAAAAATAAAACCACAATATTTTCATAATAATCAATAAAACCCACACAAAGAAGTCATTCAAATCAGAAGTTGGGTTCACCAAGGGAAATCAATTCAGAAAAACAACAAGCAAGTGGATTCATTAAAAGTTCCCTATGGTTGGATCCACTAAAAAAACGTATTAGAACATTTCTTTAAGATTCCTTAAAAGTTCCCTATGGTTGGATCCAGAAATACCACATATACTGTAATGTATTAGAATCCCCAAAACAAAGAGTTTAATCTTCATAACCTCACACACCCATGTTTTAATCACAACGAGGTGAAGGTATTGCATGAACATGGATTATATGTCATTGCTTTAAACATCCCATTAGAATTGTTTAAATGTCATTCAGTTTTTATACTAATTCCTTTATTGTCATGTTACATAGGATGGGTTTGAGGATTGTTTGTATTCCTAATATAAATTAAGATGAGGTGGATCAAATGTAATATTTGTGATAATGTTATATTATATAACATATGAACTGTGCAAATGCTATATTATATATTTGGATCACTTGAGAGATTTAAGGACAAATTGTTGGATAGTTGTGAATATAGTTGAACTAAATACATAACTATGAAATATTTTATGGTCACCTAAAGTTACATAAAGGGACCTAATTTTACTATAAACTAAGGGATTTCCACTAAGGGATACACAAAGGGACCTAATTTTACTATAAACTAAGGGATTTCCACTAAGGGATTTATACCTAATTGTTACATAAAGGAACCATATTTCCACTAAGGGGTTTCTTAACTATAAACTCCCTAACTCCCTTGCTTGATATAGTTTTGATTTTATTTGTTGTTGATTATTAAGCCTAACATCATATCCCTCCATGTACAAAGTTTTACAAACAACAACGACAAGACACGACAAAGTAATATGTGAATAACAAATAAAGTAGTTTTAAGTCCTCTTCAATTTTCAAGAATTATTTCTCCTCCCAATTAGCCAACCCACACTCTTTCTTTTCTTCCACTTTTATCACCTTCTTGCTTCATAAGCATCATATCCTATACTCATATAATTAGTTATTTCCCCATTAAGAGAATGACTAAAACTAGGTATTTAATGTACAGGCACAAGAGACTACTAACATGAAAGAAAATATGCTACCTATGATTTCTTCAAACTCTAGTCAAAGCCACCTATGGATTAATGCGGGTTGGCATAAAGATGACAATTCTTGAATAAATCATTTGAGAATGGTGAAGGAGATCACTCTACAGAACATTGATATACCATTAAAAATACTATTAAATCGAAATTCAATGAAATATCAATACTTATGAAGAGTTTTTGTTCACTAGAAGGTAGCGATAAAATGTTATTTCTAACATTTCTACTATGAATATATCACTAGTGTTAGGTCACATGGACCTCATAACATTATGATTCCTTGTTTCCTCACATAGTTCCTACCATGTTTAAATTATAATAATTCAATTTTAAAGATAGATGAATGTTGAATTATTATTATTTCTTTAATGAGGATTATTCGAAGTTTGATTTACTTTATTTATTTGTAGGCATAATTAGTTGTGAACATTTTAAAAGTATGCATACAAGGAACATCACTTTTTATTATCGTCTACGTGTGGGATATGTATGTTCTAGCTATGCCTACATATCCAACACAAATCCAATATTATGGTTCAATAAACACATTAGTTACTAATGTCTAGGTTATTAATGAATTAATTATTAAGTTGTTAATTTGAAGTTATATTATATGAATATAAATATCATCAATAAGATAAGCATTCAATAAATTTGGTCAATATGTGTGAAGTAATAAATGAGTATAATAATTAGTTCCCATCCAAGACTCTTTTATTTCTATAAATTATACTTTATCATCCAAAATGAAGTATTTGTTATAATTATTACTTTAGTCAAAGGGTCTCTACAATTGGAAAAGACCACCAAAGTGGAAGACTTTGGAAAAGACCACCAAAGTGGGAGACTGGTTCCTTTTTTAGCAGTTTACTATGATAAGAGACTATGGTTTGGAAGAGAAGCCATATCAAAGGTGACTGTTGAATTTGGTTTTTCTAGAGACTGAAAAAAGTGAAATTCAATCAATGAATGTTGATTGGATGAATTTCAAGGAAAAACCAAATCTACACAAGTAGGTCACTAATGTCTTACACAGAGATGTGACCAAGACTCATGATAATATGTAGGGCATGTGAAGCATAGGGGGAGATTTACTTACCCATTATCATTAGGTCTCACTAGATGGTTTCAAGATGTGTTTTGTCAATCTAGTCCAAATATAAATGACTCTTGGAAATGAAAATTCCTTTCTCTTGTTATGAAATGAAGAACATAGAAAAATTGAAAACTTGGCCTAAATTACATAATCATGTTAATCATTGAGTTTTAGAATGAAATTTTTGTTTGAGGCCTTAACTAAGGGATCATATATCTAGGAACCAAATCCAATATATGGTCATCCATGCCCAAAGTAGTGTGGTTGGATGAAATACATTCCATGTTATTTTCCTTGCATCAACAATCAAAGTAATTATCTCCTTGGGAAATTTGACATTCGTAAGTGCAAGGTGTCTAAGGGATTGAAAAAAGTGAAATTCAATCAGTGAATGTTGATCAGATGAATTTCAAGAAAAAACCAAATCTACACAAGTAGGTCACTCATGTCTTACACAGAGATGTGACCAAGACTCATGACAATATGTAGGACGTGTGAAGCATAGGGGGAGATTTACTTACCCATTATCATTAGGTCGCACTATATGGTTTCAAGATGTGTTTTGTCAATTTAGTCCAAATATAAATGACTCTTGGCAATGAATATTTCTTTGTCTTGTTATGAAATGAAGAACACAGAAAAATGCAAAACTTAGGCATGAATTACATAATCATGTTAATCATTGAGTTTTTGAATGAAATTTTTGTTTAAGGCCTTAACTAAGGGATCATATATCTGGGAACCAAATCCAATATATGGTCATCCATGCCCAAAGTAGTGTGGTTGGATGAAATACATTCCATGTTATTTTCCTTGCATCAACAATCAAAGTAATCGTCTCCTTGGGAAATTGAACATTCGTAAGTGCAAGGTGTCTAAGGGATTGAAAAAAGTGAAATTCAATCAGTGAATGTTGATCAGATGAATTTCAAGAAAAAACCAAATCTACACAAGTAGGTCACTCAAGTCTTACACAGAGATGTGACCAAGACTCATGACAATATGTAGGACGTGTGAAGCATAGGGGGATATTTACTTACCCATTATCATTAGGTCTCACTATATGGTTTCAAAATGTGTTTTGTCAATCTAGTCCAAATATAAATGAATATTGGCAATGAATATTTATTTGTCTTGTTATGAAATGAAGAACACAGAAAAATGCAAAACTTGGCGTGAATTACATAATCATGTTATTCATTGAGTTTTTGAATGAAAATTTTGTTTGAGGCCATAACTAAGGGATAATATATATGGGAATCAAATCCAATATAGGGCCATCCATGCCCAAAGTAGTGTGGTTGGATGAAATACATTCTATGTCATTTTCCTTGCATCAACAATCAATGGAATTGTCTCCTTGGGAAATTGACATTCGTAAATGCAAGGTGTCTAAGGGATTGAGGGAATTCTTCCTTGTACACACAACAAACATACCATATGCATTCACTTGTTGAGAAGTGGTGCAATGGTATTCAAGGTGTTATATATCAATGTATCCCATGGATTTTATTTATAATATGATAATCTCATCTAATAAGAACATCATTTCATGTGTAGTACTCTTTCAATATCCTCAATATTGAATAAACTTTATAATCTACTTGCATTATTAAAATCATACAATCTTGATATTTAATATCATCAAAATATTTTGAATACATTTTATAATCTAGATTCACATTATTAAAAACCTACAACCAATGTTTTGTAGCATCAAGTGCAAAAAGATTGAAAACAACATAACTTATGAAAGAGTTAATATAATTTAACGGTAAACGAGGCATTGTAAGATACTTTGTGATAAAATTTGTAAGAAACTTATGATACTCTAATATTACATATGTAAAAATGGATTTATATATTGAATTCCTAAAGATTTGAAATTTTTATAAAATACAAAAAATTTGAATTAAAAAGTTAGACAGATTGAAATTTTTATGAAATTTTTATAAAGTACAAAATGTTTGGATTCCCTTATGTTACAGTTTGGGATGTTTGCCAGAATATCCAATTGGGAGTAATAGTGAGCTCTTGAATTTTTGAGGATTTGTATGGAGCCTGACTCACATTATTCATCATATATCATAGCTTGGCCCAATCCGCTAACCTGAGGAATCTTGATAGCTTGGCTAATGACCATTACAGATTACCTAAAATGGAATCAATCTATGAATAGGTTGACTCATTATAGAAATACCAACATTAACAAAGTAATATAGATTTTCTATTCATGGAAAATATCTTGAATCTTAG
>ML842490.1:21851-39599 GCA_009831015.1 Picea engelmannii | reverse complement strand
CACTAGTTGATCAAGGTGGAGAAGACCATGAAATTCCCCATAGACAGAAGAAAAAAACAGGCAAAGGCAACAATAAAATCAGAAAATTGAAACATGAAAAAAAGATATTGAGGAAAAGGGTTAAGAAAATCAAAGTATTGAAAAAAAAGTTAGTATATTAAAAGAAATAATTAGACAAATTAGGAAGCAGTTGGAGCAAGATGACAAGACCCATGAGAAGAAGAAATCCAAGAGGCCTAGATAACAGGGAATAAATTCACTTCCTAGAAGAACAGTCCACACCAATTTTGTTGGAACACAAACATAATTGCATGCTCCTTTGGAAACAAATGAAATAGAAACTTAGGTTGAGGTTCCAACCACAGAAGAAACAATTGTTCAAACTGAAGGAGTGTTTCCTACAGATCTTCTTGTTCCTTTGGAAACAACTGAAATAGGAACCTAGACAGATGCTCCAACAACAATAGAGGCAACTGTTCAAACTGAGGAAGCATTTCACTCCATTGAACAAGATGTCATTATTAGTAGGTTGGAAGTAGAACTGGCGCAATCCCAACAAACCCTGACTCAATGCAGAAGTGAAATGGTAACAATGGTAGAACATCAGAAAGTTGTCTAACAACTTCAAGACATGTCAAAAAAAGAGAATGAGACCTTTGATGAGCTCAAATGAGCTCAAGGAAAGGTGAAAAAAGTACAGGTCTATTTAGATGGAGCTTTGGATCAAATCAAAGAAATTGGAATTTTCTCTGTCTATTTTGATATAGTAGCTTGCAGCCCCCCTACTACTAATTACACCTTATTTTTATTAGAACATTATCTGTTGCTAAGGGTAAAAGTTATTAGAGTAGGAAAACCTTTTGAGTTTACCACTGTTTCTAATTTTGTTTCATGTTTGAGAGAACAAGAGGAGGGAGTACAATGATTTCTGTGTGAACTATACCTTCACAACTTCATCCTAGGAGAGAACAGAAAAGAGAACCCCAATCCTTTCACCGGGGACATACAATTTCAATACTTATTGTTTTTTGCCAAAAACCAAACCAGGTGGGATAAATCACACAAGGTTTTCATGAAAAGGGAGACTAGGCTAGAACTATGGATCAGAGGGGAACCTCCTAAAGCCCTTAAAACAATTATGCAACACAACATTCATGAAGAGGGAGAAGGTTGTAGAATCTTTAGCTACCATCCACAGACATGTTATAAATTTAGGTCTACAATATTTTAGAGAGCTTAAAGAGGAATCCATTTCTATTGCTATAATAAGATGGGATGTCTCCTCAAATGAAGTCAAGAACAGGGAACCCTTTGGTTTCAGAAATTTTCACGCAGCCACCTTCAGGTTAGAGAGGTATGCCAACATGATCCAAAATTAAGGTCCTGCCTGGATTGGATGCAGATACAATCCTCCCATTATTTGGTATCCTCCAGAGTATCAGAGTATTTATGAAATTCGTAAGAAGGAATAAGATGCTTCTTTTCAAGAGCTTAGAGGTAAGAATGGGTTCAAGAGACCTGGAGAAAAGACCTCTCCTCCCATCAGCATCACTGCTTTAGATGTAAACTCTCTTCTTGCATGAGGACATGCAAAAAGGTAAGATGGGGGGTATGTTGAGTTGAGAAAAAGGTACAAATATCCTCCTTATTACCATGGTTTATGATATATTCTTGATTGACTTTTCTATCAATTAGAAGTAATCAGGAAATAAAATGATTGAAAAGTCTTATAGAAATGTTATTGAGTGATATTAGATAATTTCTAAATTTTGGTTTGAATTGTTTGATTTTATTGTAGAAAATGGAAAATTGTTGTTACCTCAAGATAATCAAAGAGATCTTGAAGATACATAAGCCATTAAAGATCGAAGGAATTAGGTGCAAAGCAGTTTAGCGGAAGATTAAATCTTTATTTTGTAATCTTTATAAATAGTAAAAGCAATCCCGAGGATCTCTTGATCCTCAGGATAGCTTAATTTACTCATGTCATTGTAATATATATAGTATGATGGACAATAGAGAGGAATCCAATAAATTCAATCAAACATTCAGATCTCTGAATTACTTTGTACAAGCAGTCCATTGTAAATGATTTACCAGTCATGGAATTAATGAAAGCCTTGAGCATTTTGATCATCTTCATGTACTGAGTTTTTAGTAGCAGTACCTTCTAAATACCGTGGGCCCATTCAGAAGGAGTTACTGTCTCATCTGTAATCGTATCAATTTTATTTCAGTTCTGTGATTTGAATTTCCTTGCAATAGTTAAGATAAATTCGTGAGCGTGTTGATTCTTCTATGAATTGGTTATGTTGTTCATTTGCAGTAGATAGATGTTTCAATTGAATATTGTCGATTGTTGTTCCATTTCCAATTACCGTTAGTTTATCATTTGAGAATTCCTTTCATTTTCGCATATGCTACTCCTTTAATCAATTTTGCATTTGTTGTTCCTTTCGCTTAATTCACATTTGTTGTTCCTTCTTAAATATGCAGTAATTTGTTGTTCTTTTCCAACAGGTTAAGTAATCATTGATACATTGTTTCATTAAGTATTTTTACATATTAAATTATTTTTTCTTAGTTAGATGAATTCAACAAATTTATTAGTGTCTTTGATTCACAATGTGTTATCGATCAGATTACAATTCTGTTGAGTGAGTTATCAGTCTCACAGTTTTTAATGAATGAGTGAAGAACTTGATTATTGCAGTAATTTAGTTAGACTTATATTTGCTTTAACTAAATTATCTACATGATTTAGTAATTTAGTTAGACTTATATTAATGTTAGAATAACGTTGTTTTTAGGACATCTTTAGATCCCAACAGTAAGTTCAATTTCAAAAGGTATTGTAGGGGCTAGTCGGTTCCACCGACTATACCCACCAATCGACTAAATAAGTCAATGTACAAGTTGATTATAGGAGTCGATCGAATAGATAGTTAGAGTTTACTGGCCAAGGCAGTCAAGAAGTTGTAACTGCTAAGTAACTACAGACATAAGTATATATATGTAACTATGTAATATAGGAAAGGTTGGTTATTCTTGTACATAATAAAGTGCATATTGTTGGTTCTCCCTCTACATTGTGTATGTTTCCATATATGTTTATTTGTGTGTATATATAGTTTTGTATCATATATGTTGCAACTTTGTGTAACAAACTACTGGTAACACTCTTGTAATTTTCCCTAGATTACAACATTGGTTTTGTTGCTGGTAGTTTTGAACTCATGCATGTAAAGTAAAAAACGCATATATGTTAAGATTAGAATACATACGTGAATAGTGGGAGCAAAAAATAAATAACTACATAAAAAACTACACAAAGAGGAACCAATTGATGTTAGTAGAATCTCACACACAATTCTTCACAGAAACGCACAAACCATTCCTGGAAGCCATTCTAGAGGAATTATTTTGATATTTTAACTGATCATTTAATGTGCAAGCTCACTCTAGATGAACAATTAATGTTGAAAATAAAAAATAGAGGCTGAACAAATGTAAATGAGTGGTTTGAAATAATCATTTGTGAATACATCGAAGAGCAAGCAATTGAGGATAACTCATCAATTGAAACTATAAAAGACAAATTTTATACCGACTTGCAAGACAATTTTCTTTGTACTGTGCCATCCCTATTGCACAAATTTCTACTAGACAAAGGAGTTGGAGGCATCGTCAAATATTACCCTCTCTTGGGAAATCCTCCACCAAATTCAAATTAGCAAGAAAAGCAAGACGAGTTGGAAGAATTCTTAGAAGCTAATTGTAAATATACACATTAAGCTTGGGATTACTTCCTGAAGAAATGAGAACAATGATAATGGACAATACAATCGACTTTGAGTAAGTTGGGACGAAGATGGGGGGATGGATGATCGGTTAGATGGTATAAGTTGAGTTGACCAGAAAAAATCTGATAATGTTCTTAGCAAGGAGGAATATAACTAAAACTAACAATGTGTTTGAATCAAGAGGGAAAATTTCACAACAGATGCAGATTCGCAAACCCTCAATCGACATCCAGAAATTGGAGTGGGATAAAACCCAAAAGAGGCGTGAAGAGATGTGAAATGAGAGGGATCCTCAAAGTTTGAACTGTAAACACCCCTAGGAAAAATATATTGCTCGATTGTGTGAGAAATTTGAATCAAACATAATCCAACCAGAATTGGCAATAATAGTAGCCCCGACGACTCTTGGGAGGATTATAAGTTTGCAATTGAGTGAGGTAGCCAGAGGCACCCAAAAACAAATAGATATAGTCAAAAGTATGGAAATTGATGACTCAGGACCCGTGGTTTGACATTCTTCTACTTGAAACCTTGGACCACATATTACATACTTCCTCCACCAAAGGATTCATGTTGATATTCAATCTCCAAAAGTATGGTGCAGAACTGAGAGAGATGGTCACATATGAGACATACTTTTGATTGAAGCAAAATAAACTAACAAAAATCAAGTATATGACATATTCCTCCACATAAAATATCTCACGGACTCCACTTCCCTGTTGAATTCAATTATTTAGGAAGAATCCAAATCAACAGACAACTAAAAAGAATTGATGCAACCCTCTATAGGATTATTCGTCGAGTATATAGACAAGGGCTATCAAGCAAAGGACATAATCCTAGTAGGAGAACAAATTCAATTAGCATTGGAATATAGTCTGATTGAAGATCACCAACAAATTGTACCAGTCGGGTTGAACACTCAAATTTCAACACCCCAAAACAAAATTGTATCGACTTCCCACTCGAATCCAGTAACAAATAAAAAAAATCAAACTCTTTCAATAATCCCAGGTATAACACCTTCCCTTCCTCCATTTTTTTTTCTATTTCTTATATCTCTTTGGGAGTAGTTTTGAATTAAAACAAATGTGCATCAGGTAAATCATCTTCTATCCCTGTCAGATCTTCTCTTGTTTTGAGTTGGGATAGGTGATTGGGACAACATTCTTTTTCATGGTTGGACTGCTATGTCAAATTTGAATTCACAAAACAATAGTATCCATTGACATATTTTCTCCTGGTGGATAGGTTTGTTTACTAGGTAATTAAGGGATTGATGATATTTGAAGAATGTGAACGGATTTTCTAGTAAGTAATTCTGAAATTTCTGCAAGGCAAAGATCATAGCTAATGCTTCTCTTTATGTTGTCGAATAGTTTCATTATGCTTTATTCAATTTCTAATTGGAGTATGCATTGGGATGGTCGATCATACTATCATATGGTTGTTCTAAGACTGATCCCACAATAAAATTAGATGCATCGACATGGATGTGGAATTTTCTTGTCTGGTATGTAAATTGTAGTATCAATGCTTCTACCAATTTTCTTTTTAATAACTCAAAGGATTTTTTGCATTCCTAGCTCCAATTAAATTTGAATTCTTTTATGATCAAATCATCGATTGGAAATGTAATGTCAGAGTAGTGACGAATGAATTTTCTATAATACCCCATATGTCCAAGGAAGATTTTGATTTTCTTTTTATTTATCGGTGGTTTCAAATCAAGGATTTTTCCATATCAACTTTGATGCCATATTTGCATACAATATTCCTGAGTAGGATACCAATTGGAGTGGCGAAGATGCATTTCTTGATATTTAAGGACAAATGAATATGTCAACAAATTTCTAACATCATCTTAAGCCATTAGATGTGGTATTTTAGTAGAATGTAGATTGTCCAATCGTCAAAATAGACAACCATTGTTTTATAAATGTACTCTTGAAAATCTTTTACCACTATCCTTGAAAATACTGCTTCTACATTTTTTAGTCCAAAAGGCATCACCCTATATGAAAATGATCCAAATTCATATACAAAAGTCATTTTTTCTTGATCCTCCTTTGCAATCATTACTTGATTATATATAGAGAAGTCGTCTGTGAAGGAATAACATTCATGTCCAGCAACTTCATTGATAATTTTTTTAGCGAACAAAGTTGGGAATGGATTAGTTACAATTAGATTATTTACTCCTTTGAAGTCGACACATATTCTTAATTTATTTGGGTCTTTCTTTTTGGGTTGCACCACCATTGGATTTTCCCATTCAAATTTGTCGACGAGGTAAATAATGTTAGCAACTAGCATTTCCTCAATCTCTTTTTGGACGATGGGTTTGTACTTGTGGGATAACTTGTATGGTAATTTCTTGATAGTATTAGACCCAGGGATGAGGTCGATTTTCATCTCCCCCATCTCTTGTACAAGTCATTTCAGATATTTGTAATCAGGATAAAAAACATCTTGGTATTCACACAGTAGGTTGACCATTTTTGTTTTCTACTTATCCGACCATTAGTCACCTATTCTTGCCATTTTTTTCCAACCATCTATTGAAATTTCGAATTCTCTCATTTTGATTTCCACATCCATCCATTTTGGCGCTTTAGATTCATCCAATTCCCATTCACCTTTTATAACCTCATTGTATCTAGGAGGAAAATTAGTTTTTTCTACGTCCTCCTCGTCTTCCTCGTATACTGTTATAACCCTAAATTGCACCATACATGCATACTTGGCATCAGGCCATCTTACTTTCTATTTTTCCCAAGCCATCACTGAGCAACTCTTCTTAAAAACCACATTTTTGAAGATGTACACGCCCTGCACCATTACTGCCCATGTACAAACGCTTTCTGCACCATTACAACTCATGTACGTACGCTAGTTGTGCCATTACAACCCGCGTATACTCACAAAAGTTGTAAAAATTAAAAATTTGCAAGGAATTCGTTGAGATTACGGGCTATTGGGTAGTTTTCCAACTGTCCCATCGCCTATAGCCAGTCACCCAACTGAATAACCATCCCTTTTGTTATATAAAAGGAGGGGTTGGGGTCTCATTCCAAAGCTAAGAATAAGAATAGTGAAACTCTGCCCATTTCACTTTCCCCCCTTGCCCCAAGAATTTGTAGCCACGTTGTGAGTTTTGAGCCAGAATTCCCTATTCTTGCTTTTTTCCTCATTCATAAGCCTATTCCATTTCCCTAGAGAGAATTGTGAGAGGAGAAAGATACGTGGAAGCAGTTGGACCTTGGTGAAGATGAACCTAGACCAGGTTCGAGGAGCAGTCGCCAGTCTCATTTGTAAGTGACTTTGTGAGATTAATATAAAGAAGTACTTTTTCTATCCCTCCATATGATGTGTTCAATCTTTATGTTTGATTTACATTTTATTATGACATCTAACCCATTAATTCATATATAAGATGCATGTTCGTAGTTTCTTGTTTGTATTTTGGTGAATGCAGGTTGGCCTTGGGAGGAGATTTGCAGTCGAGGAACAACAGAATGAAAAAGGAACGACACCAGACATGGAGTTTAAGGTAGAGTTACTGGATCCTTATACTTTGTATTTTATGCATGAATGTCGGGTATTGTCGAGGTAGTTGTTAAAAGTAGGAGACTTTAGATGGTTAGCTCTGCCTTCACGTTGAACCATAGTGTAGTCCATAGGGGGGTTTTCCCGCTATAGCAGAATTGACGACCGTACTGGGGAAGCCTCTAGGGTTTTAGGGGATATCATTTTGGGTGTTTTAATTGGTTTTGATTACCTTTTTTGAGTTTTCTATAAGTTGTTGTGTCTTTGAAGGATTATGGTTTTCCATACCAGTACTCCCTGCCTTGTTAGCCTTGACTGTTAGTTTTATTTTTGAGAAGTTACAGAGGTGTATGCAACCTGCATGCATACATATGCGCCTTACCTTTGGACAACCCATGTACATACGCAGCCTGATTAAGTGTCAGTAGCGTGCCTATGTCAAGAAGTTCTTTTTTCAAGATGCGGCAGTCAACCTCTTCCCTGATTGAAGTCATACTTCTCAGGGGTTTTATTGATCTACTCCTGGTCTCTTTTGTTACAGTCTTTATCTTGGGTTTGATGTCAGTTAGCTTATTTCTTTATCAAGATTTTTTTTTCTTAGTAAAGGTTTGAGATGAGTGAGTGAGTATTTTCTAATTAATCAGTTTAGTATTGCCAGTGACTCCCTGTGATCCGCAGTAGACTTGAAGTCAGTTTTTGGTCTTGCCTCATCTTCACTTTTTCCCTTTCACTTGCTTTAGAAGAAAAGAAAAAGACGTTATTTCAAGTTTCTTATTTTGAAGCATAAAAAAAGAAGATTTCATTTCTTTGTTTGGTAAGTAGTTAGGTTAATTGTCTTTGCTTAACAGGAGAAAGAGTTCTTTCTTAAGTTCTTTACTGGATTCTTAGAAAACTTAAGTAGCTCATAGTCAAGTAGAATCTTGTTTTGGGTTTTTTATTTTTAAAGATCTTAGAAAAAGTAGTTACGAAAAGTTGGTTAAAGAGTGTAAATTTGTAAATCTTTATTTGTCAAAAAGTAGTTTTCTTTCAGTTTCATTTAATTCTCTTCTCTTTCGTCTCTTAAAATACACCACTAGTTTTATTTCTATTTCCTTGACTTTAAGACAAACCACTTAAAATTAACACTTAATTAAAATTTATTAGACTTTGTGTTTGTAGGGTCCATCAACTAGTCTAGGCTAGAGCCTTGATTTAGGTTGGAGAGGAAACTCTTCAAGGATATAAAACAAACATACGAGTATGTGCTAGGGAGTGTAAAAATTCGAGTATACATAGAAGTTAATCGGGACCCCCCTCTAACACAGGGGCTAAACATGAGGTTGCGTGTGGAAAGGTAGCATAGATAACCCCTCCAAATCCAGACCAAGCGTAGTGGGGAACGCATATAGAGGACTTGTCTTGGGATTCCGTTGATTGCATTTTCCATGAAGCTTCGTGGGTTTCGAATCCATTCTAGGTCCTCATTCGTCTTCCAAACACTTGATTTCAATACCCTCGATAGGTTTCATGCTTGATACCCTACTCATTGCGGTCCACCTGACTATCGATTGTACCTGCCTGGTGACTGTTCATGCGTTGGCAACCTAGTTGCCTTTATTTTAGTGACTTACATAGGTGATTGTGGGGGTATATCATGGTACCTATGATAAACATCGAGCCGTTCTTTGAAAATTATACCTGGAGGGTGCTTCCATATTCGAGTTTCACTTGCACTAGTAAGTTTCTCTAGTGTTGGCTAGTGTAACTGTTCTCCCAACAAGCTAGTGGTTTGGTTTCTTTATCTCATAGGAACTCTTTCTAGTGTGTGCTAGTTTTCAACGTTAGTAAAATCCCTAGTGTGTCATTGATCTTCTCACAAAGTGGAAGATCAAGAGCTCCGCTGGTCACAAAGGCTTTAGGGCCTAATGCCGGTTGAATTGGATCCACCCCCGCCACCGCGAAGGCGACGACTTGACCAACAAGGGTCATTTGAGGTGACCGAGTCACAGGAAACTGTACCTGAGCCATCCCCAAGAGAAGAACTCTCAAATTTGGAGGAGCCTACCATTTCTAACCTTGGAGCGGAAGTTCTCAGGCCATATAACTCTTTGGTCACTAACTTGTCCGTGCCCATCGTGGTACAAGTTGTCCCTCGAAGGGTAACTCATCACGAGCGTCAAATAGTATTGCAAGAAATGATGGAAGCAAACACTACTACTTCATCAGGGAGTCCTCACACTCCCTCTATGACTTCCACTACAGGGGGCATTCCACCATCGAACCCACCTTCATCGGTCCGGACCACCATGGTCTCACTCGCCTCTACTTCGGGTAGTGGTCTGATTCCGTCTATGGTGGCGATCACGGCTCTGTTCACCCAGAGTGTGACAGGCCCTCCATTCTCATACGAGATGCCTGGCTTTGATACAAACTTTGTCTTGTCCTACTCCACCCTACAGACTATGGGTCTAGGGGTAGGGAGCTCTAATGCTCCTCTGCAAGGTTCCATGGGGGGCACCTCAACCCCCTATAACTCTTTCCCTTACTGTGGAGGTCATATATCTCCGTCATCACCCTCACTAGGTGGTTCTCCCCAGCAGCCTGCCTGGCTGAACATGAACTACAACTTGTTCAGAGGAGGTAGTCATGGAATTTCTTCTAACACCACGCCGGTGGGTTCTTTATCATTCTATTTGTTTGACGTGTTTGGTAACAACGCATTCTCATCAGCTGTTGTCTCGACCAGGGGCAACCCTGGTCTTGGATCAAAAAATCCTGTGTAGGGTACTATTCCTACATAAGGGGAAAACACCTCCCAAGGACCCTGGAATCTGTGGTAGGGATCAATCCCCTCATCAGGGATGCTGACTGGAAGCAACCCCTTCCATGGCCAATGAAACCTCGGGCAAGGCTCAATACCTATGCCCATCAGATCGGTAGGGGACAACCCTTTCCAGAACCTTTGGAACACAACGTCAAGACCAATCCCTTCCCAACCATCAAAGTCCAATTACGGGAGTCAACCGATGATGTCTCAACAAGTGAAATATCCATACGCTGGCCACAACCATGGTTTTTACCAAAACCCTGGTCAGTGACCTAACTTTTCCTGGCAACCTGGTGCCAGCCAAATTCCAGGCTCCTTTCCTCCTATACATACTCAACAACCCAAGCTACCTTTTCTAGCAGCGTTTCATTTTCCAGACTTGTCAAGATTTTTGAATGACCCAATCTGTCACGATCCGTTTTGGCCTCCTATGCCGACCAAGTTGCCTTTAGACATTCCAAAGTTCGAAGGTAAACCTAATGAAGATCCAAGAGATCATGTGACCAACTTTCACCTATGGTGCTCATTCAACTCGTTGAGAGACAACTCTACCCAATTGTGTCTGTTTAAACACACTCTTATTGGGAGTGCCACAAAATGGTACATCAAACTCAACCACTCAAGATACTCTACGTTTGGTGAATTGGCAATGGTTTTTCTAAACCATTTTCAATTACCTGTGAGATATGATGCTGACATCGAATTGTTGTCCAACTTTGAGCAAACAAAGAATGATCATATCTCAGATCACATCCAAGAATGGTGACGTCAGAAGAGTTTGATAAAAGTATCAGTCCCACCGGCTTTCATGCTGGAGTGGTTCACCAAGTCTTTGGTACCTTAGTTATCCAAGGGCGTTGCAATGTCAGAAGTGTTTTCCAAGGAAGAGGCGATACTGAGAGCTCAACAGCTTGAACTAATATACTCTTAGTCTGGTTTAATTTATGAAGTTTTTCCAGATGTTCCATGGTCTATCCTTGACAGGACCAGACAAAAGTCTAGACCACATGCCGATGGTATCATTGGTTCAGCACAAGTGAAGTTGACTGATCAGTTGTCGAATAAATTGAAACAATTGTGTATACAACAGACAATGGATAGCCAAACCATTGGTTCAGCTACTCCCCTTACTCAAACATCGGATGTACACGGTGTGAAATCGACAAACCCAAAATCCAATCAGCAGGCTGAAGGAAATAAGAAACAACGAAAGAAGGGTAAGGGGGATAAGAAACCCACCAATAATGTTGGCGGGGGAAATAAAGAGAAAAGAAATTCCAAGTATCCTTGTAACCTTTGCATGGAATACCATCCGACTCACTTGTTCCCTTGGCTTGCAGAGGCCCAAAAGTTACTGACACTTCATAGCCTGTTGTGTTAACGAACCCATTTCCACATGGGCAAAATTTAACTCAAGCCTATGTGAACGTGGATAGGGGTAGTCAGGGACCCCCTTCATCGTCTAGTAATCCCTCGACCTCGAATGTTTATACGTTGAAAGGTGATTCGCATATAGCAACTGGGACACACGATTTCTAAATGACAAACACTTCTAAGAAAGGTGAAGAATACGAAAACCCATTTGTTCCTCTCCAGATCAAGAAGATGTTGGGAAAAACAATGACATGCATCCCAAAAGGGGCATTCAAGAAAGATTCCCACAATCCAAACATGAGGGCTGCCCAAAACTACTCTATGGTGGAAGATTTGTCACAAATCCCTTGTGCAATGTCTGCTTTAGAGGTCCTCCAGAGATGCCCTTCAGTGAGAAAGGCTTTGTTAGCTGCCTTAGGATCTACTGTGACTTGTAATCTAGGAATTATCATTCTTGATACGACTAAATTGAAACCTCATCTCCCATACCATGTCGCATTTCAGATAGTAGTGGCTTACACCACATAATATTTTACCTGGAACATTTTCCGCACAGTGGTTGATGAGGCTACCTCGACATGCATGATGTCATTAGTGTGTTGGAAGGCATTGACCAACCCGTTTTGTCTCCATCACCTACTCTTCTTACCGCATTCAATGGTTGTTCGTTTAGACCACATGGAATCATTCCTTCTTTCACCATGCAGCTAGGAGGAAAGACCGTGTGCGTCGAAGTTGAAGTGGTTGATGCACATCTTGACTAAAATCTCTTGTTAGGAAGGAGTTGGACCTATTCTATGCAAGCAATGGTCGCCACAATTTTATGGGTCTTTTGGTTTCCACATGAGGGTTGGATAGTGTCCATTGATCTATTGTCTTTCTCTCATCCCGAACCTTCATCGGGGACATCCACGGTCCCGATGATTGATAATCCACAACCTGACATCGTCAATATAGGGGTTTGTTTGTGCCCTACTTTGATGGGTACTTTCGATTACCCACCTCCGTTTGACGATGTCAAGTTCATATCAGCTGTCCCCGACCAGCCTAAGGCTAAAATATTTCAAGTGTCGTCGTTTCATATGCTTTAATGATCCATGGACTCTTCCTTCCCCATCGTCCACGATGGAAGGGAAAGGGCATCATGGCATGGCCATGCCTTTGTTCGCGGTAGAGGTTGCGTACTCTATAGTCCAACAAGCTTCTGCCTACCTCGATCCGACTTCTGCACAGGAGTTAGATCCAGTTTTCAAGCCTACCTGGGCTCAAGGTTTTCTCGCCACTACTGATTCCTTAGACTTGGTCTTGCCCTCTAACGAGGCAATTCTAGAGGCATTGACTAGTCCAAACAAACCCTGGGATGATCTCCATCACATATCTTATTTTCTATCGGAGTTAGGAAGAATTGAGGTTGGTGAATTCTGATTGATGATGATTGGAGATAGGTCTTGTCCTATCAATCCTTTGGCTATGCATGTAGCTTACACTGAAGGTAATATGGAAACCATCACTGAAATGATACCTATTGATATCTCCAGAACCTCTGGCATCATGGAGAATATCTTCGTCGGAGTGGACTGCTCCCCCGAGGAGATTCGAATCTATACTGATTTATTTAAATAATTCCGTGACATTTTTGCCTGGTCTTACGAGGAAATGCCAGGCATTGATCCAAGAATCATTGAGCATGAAATAATGACTTACCCTGACACCAAGCCGATCTGACAAAAGCTTCATCGAGTTAATCCTCGGAAAGCAACAACTATTAAGGATGAGGTAGAGAAACTATTCTAAGATGGTTTCATCTACCCCATCCAATTGACTCAATGGGTGTCAAATCCCGTTCCGGTCAACTAAAAGCAGGGAACGATCCGCGTATGTACGGACTTCCATGATTTGAATAAGGCCTGTCTAAAGGATAATTTCCCCACCCCATTCATTGACCAGATTGTCGATGAATGTGCAGGCTGTGATGTATTTTCTTTCATGGATGGTTTATCAGGATACAATTAGATATAGATTAAGCCCGAAGTCCAACATAAAACAACTTGTATCTATCCATGGGGTACATTTGCTTATCAGAAGATGCCTTTTGGCTTGAAGAACGCTGGAGCCACTTTTCAATAGGCCATGTATTTTTCTTTCCACGATCTCAAACACTTAGTCGAGGCCTATCTCGATGATTTAGCATCACGATCTCGTAAGAGAGTTGATCATCCCATGCACCTCTGACTTATATTTGAGTAATGTTGCTACTATCAGATTCCCTTGAATCCTAACAAATGCATTTTTTGCGTGACGTCGGTCATATTTTAGGTTTAATAGTTTCGACATCATGGATCATGGTCGATCCTCTAAAGGTTGAGGCGATAGCTCAAATGCCTCCCCCATGCACAATCCCTCAACTTCAAAGTTTATAGGGAAAAGACAATTTTCTTCGGCGTTTTATCGCAAACTATGTCGAGATCAATAAAGGGTTTATGCGCTTATTAAAGAAGGAAATCCCTTTCCATTGGGACAAATCCACTCAACGCTCATTCGAAGCGTTGAAACATGTCCTCATGTCTACCCCTCTACTTCGGCCACCCAATTATAATACAGATTTCTTATTGTATTTGGCCATAGCAGATTCGACCATCGGTATGGTCTTGGTTCAAGAGGACAATATACTTGAAGAACATGTGATTTATTACCTAAGTTGAGGCCTGGTTGGACCAGAACTCAACTACTCCCACATTGAAAAGCTTACATTAGAAGCAGTACATGCTGTCCAACAGTTCCATCATTATATCCTATTTCGCAAGACCACCGTCATTACCATTGTGAATCTGTTCCAATACATGTTGACACGATGAGTAATCGATAGAAAGATCAGTATATGGATTGTTATCCTCCATGAATTTGACTTGGATTTCATTTTTGTGAAATCTATGAAGTCATTGGTCTTTGTGGAACTTATGTCGATTTTTTTTTTCAATTCAGGTGATGTTGCGCCCGAAGAATCATCGATTAAAGGAGATCTTTTTCTAATTTCATCTTCAGACCCCTAGTATGGAGATATACTAGTCTATCTACAGAATTTGAATTTCCCTGCCTCTTCTTCTTGTGATAAGCGTCGACATATATTCCATCAAACAAAAAACTATCTCATACTCGAGGACACTTTGTATCGTCAAGGTGTAGATTGCATCCTTCGCCAGTGTCTCACTCATGAAGAAGCAGAGCTCGTTCTTAACGACTGCCACACTGGAGCATGTGGTGGTCATTTTTCCGGGTTGGAAAAAACCAAAAATATTATACGAGCTAGTTACTTTTGGCCAACGTTAATCAATGATTGCATTGAATCGGTCAAGAAGTGCCACTGTGTCAGATCTTCTCTTGGAATATAAGGACACACCTCACTCCTATGTTTTCCATCATTACAGTTGGTGCCTTCACTAAGTGGGGGATTGATTATACTACATGCCACCCCACTTTAGCTAGGGGGCACCATTATATCATCGTAGCAGTAGACTACTTCACTAAGTGGGTCAAAGCTATGCCAACGTTCAAAGATGATTGCAAGACAACAACTCTCTTTTTGTTCAATCAGATAATTGCAAGGTTCGACATCTCGAGGGAGATTGTCACTAATGATGGTAGTCACTTTCACAACAAAATGATGTCCGAGTTAACATCAAATATTGGGTTGAGGAAAGAGAATTCATCACCCTACTACCCACAAGTGAATGGTCAGGTGGAAGCTGTGAATAAGTCCCTCGAGAGTATTATGCAGCGAACAATCAATTCAGCTAAGTCAAATTGGCATTTGATGTTGTACTCAACATTGTGGGCCTACCGAACATATGTAAAGACTCCAATCGATTTCTCACCTTTTCAACTTGTTTACGGGCTGGAAACAGTCTTGCTAATAGAGTTCCAGATCCCATCTCTAAAGTTGGTAGTACATTTTTTGCCAGACACTTCACCGCTTGAGGAACACTTATTATATCTCAAGAAACTCAATGAGGAACGCCATGACACAACCTTGGCTAATGCGGCTCACAAGCAAAAATTCAAGTGTCAATATGATCGGTACGTTCATACTTGGATTTTCTTTGAAGGTGACCTTGTCCTGGTCTATGACCAAGATAAGGATCCCCTAGGGGCAGGAAAGTTCAAACCCATGTGGTTTGGACCTTTCATCATGAAGGAATTATTAAAGAAGGACACTTATTGTTTGGTTGAATTTGAAGGGAAATATTTGGCGAGCCTAGAAATGGGCTCTACTTCAAGAAGTATTACTTATAGGTGGGTCACCTTGGGTGACTTCTTGTACATATGTATAGTTCTTATACAGTTTAGTTTTTGTCTTTTTGTTTTATGGACATGTAGTTTTTGATGTCATGTTTTTTACTGTGGTAGATGTCAAGTGAATGAAAGGTGTTCATTGGGTTCGCGGACGACAATAGCCAACACACTCGGAGGTTTGCTTCCGCATCTTGGGTGATATTCACACCTCAGGGCCAATTGCTATCTTCTGGAGGTATCTGTTTAGGTGACGCCACAAACAATGTTGCCGAATATAGCATAGTGATAGAGTTTCTCTCCACCTTGTTCGGTGTTGCTGGTTCGGTGGCTACAACTTGTATTGCCTCTGGTCGAGGACGCCCCCTATCCTTGAGAATTTTGCTAGACGCACTGGTCCAACATCTGTACATAAACAAACACATAGTTTTCAAATACTCTAATTCCCATAAAAATGATATATATAAAAAGAAACAAAAATTAAATAAAATTAAAAACAAATGTACCTTTCTCTCCTTGCTCTGCTCCGGGAGGTATGGGCATGTCCGGGTCCCTGGAAAAGTTGATCCCGACGTAGGGGTAGTCCTCTATCATCGAAATCTGTTGTGCCCACTAGTAAAAAAAGGTAGCATCAAAGGCCTCTATGGTCCTTCCTCCCCCCTATCATGACAATAATGATGCCCATCTACACACTGCTGGGAGTGAGGCCTCATGCGCTCACAATGTCTCTCATGGACTGAGACTGGGTACTCTCGAAGAAGAAGAATGAGCATGGAATAGTCCCAAATCGAAATTTCTTGTTGTTCCACCCATGAAACTCGGTGAGTTGTCTCTTCATGCAGTCTAGCATGGTCATGCTCCAGTCGAATATCCGTGCATTCAAGCACTGTACTGCATAATGCTTATGTGACCAAGAGGCTTGATGTGAGGCCACCGATCCAGTGAACTTCCTAATAAGTAGAACTATCACTTTCAGTGATAGGTTGGTGATCTTGTTTATTGGCACCTGAGAACCTACTTTCTCAGTGTCGGCCTTCCAATGTCTTCTATGAGGCCTGGGGGGAAAAACTCACAAGTTGACTGGTTCACCTCTCCTTGAGAGGCAAGTCAGAAAGTAGATGTCTTCAGTCTTTGGAGTCAATGATTGCCCCTAAAGAATAAACGCATCAGCGTCGGGATGCCAATAATCCACCAAGGCATTCAACAACTTGATTTGTGCCCTCATGAATGGACATCGGTAGAAATTCCACAAAGTGCATTGACTCAATGCAGCTATAGTTGCAGGGTCCTCATCGACCATCATATCAATGTCTTCATGCTCTCTCTCTCTCTCTCTCTCCAATGGACATACTATAGAAAAGTTGATACAAATTAATGTATTCCTGCGATTCTCCTGATCTAACAAGTTTCACTATTGTTAAATATAGAATCGCTTCTACTATTACTTTTGCGGAAGAAATTTAAACCACAATCACAAACACAATGCACAAAGTGAAATATCAATAACACATAACACAATAAGTTTTACTGGGAAAGCGTAAAGCTAAAAACCCCACTATCATATATTATGTATATCATGAATCATGAAACAATATCATACAAAACTCTAATCCAAGAGCTCTCAGTACAATACAATCGTCTCACACTGTCATACACAAATTAGCAAATACATGTGCCAATTTCCGTGTCCAGACAGCCTGCCTCCTCTGCACAAACTCTGCAATCTGAATTCTCACAATGAATCGAATGAATTGTTTGCACATGCTCATAAGCATATCCACTGCATGTGTGAACAGATCACAACTAATAGCCAACTGTCCCTTTCACCTGTTATCTCAACCGGTGTCCATTGGAATGACATGCATGTAGTTAACCGTGGTGAATCTTCAGTTGCATGCAAGTTAACTGATTGTGAATTAATGAATA
>ML842489.1:43528-53881 GCA_009831015.1 Picea engelmannii | reverse complement strand
TTTTCAATTGATAGTTGTGGTATATGGATTGGAAGTCTTGTATCCGTTCAATAATAACATCAATAAAAAAAAGGGAGGAATCTGTCTGAAAAGATCTATTCGTGGATCATAATATTGGTAGGATTTTATCTCAACCATCACAATCGAAGGTTGTAGGCAAAAACTATGAACTCTGCTACATGGTTAGAAGATAGAATATGATAAATAAACTCTCCATGCTCAGGCAAAAGAGCCCCCTTTATTGATCTAAAAAACAATAGCATAAAACAAATAACATATTGAAAAAACCCTCTGGTTTGGGAACACAGTCCCATTTTATTCCACTACCCAAAACCAAAAAAATCAGAAATACATGAATCCCCAACTACTCAGAAATCCTAGTTTTTAGAGATTTGTTTTAGGCTTTCACAATGTGTTAATTTGTTTTTAGAGATTTCTGTATTTACTGTGTTCAAAAAATGATTTTAATTTTTAATTTTATTGAGAACTCTGCATTTATTGGTGTGCTCTAGAGATGATACAATACAAAATAAAATTATAAAGCATACACTGCAAAACCAAAACCATAGATACTCAAAATGGCCACCTTTTGTGCACAATGACCCATCATCTCTAGTTAATATTGGATTCAAGGGATCAAAGTTAATAATTAAAGTCTTAGAGAAATATTTCACATATTCTGCCTATATTGCGTCTCAATTTACATTAATTTTTGGGCAATGATGCTCTAGATATGAACATGAGTAAAAAGACTGAAAAGATAAATTTATGATAGGCAACACGTTTGTACTCTATGTCGTATCAACCAACACCATAGTTCTGATTTTAGAATTATCCAAAAAAAATAAAAATCAATGTAAATCAACTTCTAATATCTTGATAAAGGAAAAAGGTCATATAAAAAGGATAATCGTTTAATCACCATTTTGTTATCATGTCAATGACAACAAAAGTATCTCTAAAAAACTATGGTTAAGATGAAATTATCAGGTGAATCTTTGAAAAAAATAATTTTCAAACTTAAAAAATGTGAAAATAATAATTTAATTTTGAGTTAGAGTAATATTAAAGTGATTATAAAAATTATTGAATATGAAAAAGCTAGATATTTATGTTTTATAAGTAAACTGAATAAATTAATGGGTAAATTAATATCTTGATTATCAGAATATGTTTAACATGAAGAAGAATCTAAGCTTAGAGAAGGAGAAGTTGAGCTTAGAGTGTAGCTGGGATATTCACTAAACTAACTTTCATCATAATCTAGTGTTGTATGGTTGTGAAACAAAGCGTTCAGGATGCATCATTTGATATTATTTGATTTTAGGGTTGTATGGTGTTTTGAGACTAGGTTGGTAGTCCCATTATGTATAAATAATAATAATAATCTAATTTTAAGGTCACAACCAAGCTAACAGATGACAGGTATGGAAATTTACATAAAATGATTACAGATATCTGGTAAGACATGCAAATACCACACTGTTTTAATTATTGTTCTTTCAAGGGGGAAGCCAACAGATGATAGGCATGAAAATTTACATAAAAATGATGTCAGGTATTTGGAAGGACAAGCTAAGCTAAGACTGTACCTGGGACATTCACTAAACTAATCTTCATCAGATTCTAGGGTTGTATGGTGTTGTGAGAGAAAGCTAATAAGTTCATGATGCATCATGTGATATCATTTGATTTTAGGACAATATGGTGTCCTGAGACYGAGCTTATGTATAAATTCGTCTTCATCTTAGCAGTCTGTCCATCAATCAATCTTTTTTSAGTGATTTCAAATTGTCTCCCATCGATTTCTCTTGTCTTTGAACATGTGAGTCGATTGGTGAAGATAGTGGAAGGTCGATTTGGCATCAGACATTTCAGTTTTCTCATGTCTTCTTACTAAAAACAAGTTGATGGAAAAGCATGCACAATCCCAAATGACTCTTTCTTCCTGCCATCCAAGTTGGACTGAGTGGGCAACCACACTGGCACCCACAATGCTTAAAATACCATGCCACCATGTTTTGGGATTTCCTGGAACAAGTCAATGGGGTCAGAGATTTAGCAGGACTCTATGTTCATAATGATTTAACCTTCCAAACTTAGAAACAGATAAATAGTGGCCATATCTCAGAAATCATCTACACGGCTCTGAAAGATAGCACTAATAATAATAGAATGTGGGTTCTTTCCCTTTGCAACCCAACCCACCAGCATGGATAGATTCTCACCAACTCAATACTCGAAATACCTATTCTACTTTTGAGATGATAAACCATGGTTTCATCTCTGGTAAAAGTAGTACACTACAGAGAGTCGAATGAAACCTTAAACTACAGAGAATTAATATTTTTAGTTATCCATCCTGTGTTTTGATCTTAGAGGATATATTTATTGCATGGCCAAAAGATTGGAAGGTGTAAAGTTCATTAATAATCTTCCCAACCAAACCAAACCTAACCACTATGAAATGCAGGTTTCAGTTATTCAGTCTCTCCCATCGAGCAATCAGTCTGAGGGTTAAAACATAATAGGGTTGGAGGACACTATTGCTGCATGCCAACAGAGTTGCAGATCTCGCTGGAGACAAAGCCAAACTTGGTGTTTTTTTTATTCTAATCTAATAATGTAATATAAATAATTACAATGTTTTAATACAATGATCCATGGATGGAGAAACCTAAATTTCGCCCCTGGTATAAATATGATTTTAGAGAATGAAAATTTACTACTGGACTAAAATAAAATGTAGGGTATAGAAATTTAGTTCCATACCTGAAAACTTATTGGTCTACACACAGTTTGTCTCCTGGTATTTGCGGATATTTAGAGAATAAATACGATTGAAGAAAATGAATATGGCTGTATCAAAAAACGGAATGGTTCTTTGTCAGTTCTAGAATTAGAATTAAAAGTTTTAACTGGAGTGAAAAAAATTGCATAGAAATTAATCTACAAGATTAACTAGACAAAATTTTAAAACAGAGGACTGATATTTTTCTGCCTCATTGATAGGATGAAACTTTCATAAGTCACTCACTGGGTATTCTCATTTTTAATCTATAATCAAAGGTAAACAAAAAGAAAAGAATATTGCAAAGGAACTTACCTTGGTAACCATGAAGGAGGATGTAGATCCACATCCAACTGTGGTCTGTGTGTCTTCTAATTAAAAAATCCACCTCTGAGTGCCACACAAAACTATGACAAACACAAAGCGCTCCATGCATATTCATACATGCCAGACCACACTACTGACAAAGCGAGGAGGAGGATGTGAATGGAAAAACAGAAGAGGAGGACATGAACGACTGCACAACTTAATGGAAGTTTAAATAACAAATTTTCAACAAAATCAACACAACTCAACGGTCATGTTCTTCTAGTGGTGGATGGATGGTTATGGACCACAAAAGCACACTACCAGTTGAATGCTCAGTTCAGAAACGACCACTTCTTGAATGGAGGGATGTGATTGAGTAGAAAGCTTTTAAATTTGGATACCGTTTGCAGTCACCGTCCCACTTTAAAGGGCATGACCATGCTAAAATTCAAGTTTAACAAAAGCAATAACAACAAAGCAGTGTAATTATGTGTATATTTTGTATAATTAATAAACAAATAACATTTTCTTATGTTATTCATAAATTATTTTTATGGTATTCATAAATTATATTTATAGTGTTGTTTAACTGTTTTAAGAAATGGTATTTTTTAGCTGGCCACATAAATTTGTAAGAAATCACTAATTTTTGTTGTTTAYAATCCATTTCTAATGTAAAAATGAATTCAGTCTGCTRAAAAATCATTGAAGTATTCAGATTATATAGAAATAATCATTCAAATTTGTGGATCTAATAATTTCTTGCTGAATTTTGAACAAAARCTATGTAGTAGAACATTTAAMMTAAGGTTTATATTTACTCTTAAAAAACTATAATTTGATATTCATTATAATTTTAAAATAAATTACAAAAAATTAATAAAGTTAGATAATTTTGCCACTAMTTTACTTAAAGAAATTAAMTACTARCATTTAATGCAAARGAAACCATAATCTTATATTCATTATAATTTTAAATAAGATGCAAACAATTAATAACATTGAATAATTTCACTACTAATTTACTAAAAGAAATTAAGTAACTACTAATATTTAATGCAAAAGAAACCATAATCATTATAATTTTAAAATAAAATGCAAACAATTAATAACATTAAATAATTTGCTACTAATTTAATGAAAAAATTAAATAACTACTAGGGTTGCAAGGGAATAATGCTAAACACATAGGGCTGCAAGGGAATAATGCTAAACTTGATTTGGTATATTAGCGGCTGCAAGGAAATAATGCTAAACACATAGGGCTGCAAGGGAATAGTGTTAAACTTGATTTGTGGTATATTAGTAAATAAATTTAATGATATAGTTAAATTAAATTAGAATAAAAACATTATAATTATATTATAATATGTAAATGTAATAGTTAATAACATTTATTTTTTTAATTATAATATGCAAATTTAATAATTATAAAATGTATTATAATTATTATATGTAAATTTAATAATTAATAATATAAGTTAAGAATTGGCATGGATAGGTTATGTACATGCAGATGCAATTTTTATTCTAAATAAAAGGAATTTTATAAGCCAATTTAATATTTAATTGTAATAAAGAAATATTTATTTTATAAATAAGGGTATACTTATTTTACTTGTAAAATATATTGATCTAAACCTTAATATCTTGCACAATAAACAAAAAATAATAAAAAAATCTTTAACATATTAAAGAAAAAATAATAATAACAATGGGAAAATGTAACTTTTAATGAATCAATTTTTTAAGCTCAAGCTTCATGGACTTGAACCCAATGGAGCATCCTTTTTCTTTGTTTTTATGTATTTGGTTGTTTATAAGGTTATTTGTCCATCAAATCCATTCATGTGAATATGAGAAATTTACTAGTTTATTTTCTACCCAGTAAAGTTTTCATGATTTTAAAGTTTTCTTAAAATAATTTCAAAATCAAAACTAGTGGGTGAAAAACAGAAATGGAAAAAGGAATGAACTCTATATATGTTCAAAATCACTTAAGTGCTCAAGTGAAGTAAATTTCTAAGAATAAAGCATAGATTACCTTTAGGGCTTAGTTTATTAATAGATTATTTTGATAAACGTTACATAAATTTCAAACCAGCATTTGGTAACTGCGCAACCAAATGTTTCATTTATCCATTATTTTTCCTAACACTCTCCCTTAATGGAGAAACAAATTCTCTACAACTCCTATCTTAATGATTTCTACATATTCCATTTTTTTTTTTCCAAGAGGTTTTATAAAAACATCAGGCATATCATCAAGCCATATCATCAATATTACAATAGATTAAGTCAGTTTCCTATAGTCTATGCTTGGTAAAGTCTTCATCAACATCTTTATCCACTTCTGAAATCTCGTAGACTGAGCTTCATCACACAACCATTCGTTCTGAGCTATCTCTTGATCTATTGGTGATAAGATTGCTTCAGACCAAAAAACCCATTGTAGCATACATAATCATGGCCATGTTCTTGGGGCACCACATTCACCAAGAACCACAAGCTTTCTATAGACTATAAACATAACTAGTGGTTGTGTTCTTGGAGCATTGAATTCACCAAGAAACACAAGATTTTAAGTAATGTTACCCTCTTCTAAAAAATATGAGAGGTTCTTCATTACATCCCTGAAATTGCAAAGAATGAAAAAAGCGAGTGCTAATCTTGAGGTGTTGGAAGCCTTGTTACGATTTTCGCCTCTCTCATGCATCTGATCTTACAATAGTGACACTCTTGTATGCGGGTTCTTTTTCCACATCATTTTCGAACTCATGCACAAACCTCCATGAATTGTCATGTGCAGATCGAAACTTATCTGCTCTTGCAACAAGCTCCTTCACGTGCAAGTTTCTTCCAACAGATATCCTGGGCCCTCCCATAAGGGAGTTACACCCAAATCTACCAACTCTGATACCAAATTGGAAACACAAACAGAGGAGGCAAATGTGTGAGATGAATTGCTCACTCCCTTGTGTTCTTGGGGCACTGCATTCACCAAGAACCACAAGCTTTTAAGTTATGTTACCTCGTTATAAAAAAATACGAGAGGTTCTTCATTACAACCCCAAAATCACAGTGAATGAAAAAATGAGTGTTAATCTTGAGGTGTTGGAAGCCCTGCTACAATTTTCTCCTTCCTCATGCATTTGATCTTACAATGGTGACTTCTACTCTTGCATGTTGGTTCTTTTTCCACGTAATTTTCGAACTCATGCACATACCTCCAGGAATTTCCAAGTGCGGATCAAAACTCCTCCGCTCTTGCTACGAGCTCCTTCACATGCAAGTTTCTTTCAACATATATTATGGGCCCTCCCATGAGGAAGTTACGCCTAGAGCTACTAACTCTGATACCAAATTGGAAACAAAAACAAATGAGACAAATGTTTGAGATGAATTGTTCACTCCCTTGTGTTCTTGAGGCATCACATTCACCAAGAACCACAAGCATTTAAGTTATGTCACCTTGTTCTAAAACAATATGTGAGGTTCTTCATTACAACCCTAGAATCATAGAGAATGAAAAAATAATTGCTAATCTTAAGGTGTTGGAAGCCCTCTTATGATTTTAGCCTCCCTCTTGCATGTAATCTTACAATGGTGACTTCTACTTTTGCATGGGGATTATTTTTCCACGTCCTTTTCAAATTCACTCACAAACCTCTAAAAATTGTCAAGCCCAAATCAAAACTCCTAAGCTCTTGTTAAAAACTTATTCATGTGCAAGACTTCTACTCTTACTACATACTCCTAACATTAAATTGTCATTTCATCATTTCCAATCAATTATAAAATATAAATATAAATATTAAATATTAAAAAAAAAATTATTTGTTTTTAAATTTTAAATTTAATACATGAATATTATCAAACATTTAAAAACATTATAGAAAATTTTCATTTTAATTAAAAAATCAAAATAGATCATGTTTCTTTCTCTAACATGGACTACTAATAAAATGTTACATCATATTAATTTGTAATCTACTAAATTGCATGACCATGCTCAAATTCAGATTTAACGTTCATGCTCAAATTCAGGTTCAATTATGTTAACGTTCAATTTGTAATCTACTAATTTATAATTTATAATCTACTAAATTTCATGACCATGCTCAAATTCACATTTAGAATTTTATCATTATTCATGAAACATAATATTCTTTCACTTTAAGGGATACACGTTAAGGTTAAACGATAAGGCATTGAACGGTTGAACACCTCATTGATTTAATTATTGAAATATGAATATGATATTATTATTTATAATTGTAATTATTGAAATATGAATATGGTATTATTATTTATAATTGTAATTATTAAAATATGAATCTGGTATTATTATTTATAATTGTTTTTAATCTATGAAAAATTATTACTATGTTAATAATAAGATACTTATTGAATTTAAGGGATACTCATCGATACTTTTTCAAAACTGTTGAATTGTCAATAAGGTCCATGTCACCTCGACATTCTGTGATTTCGGCATTTCGAAAGATCTCTTCTCATCTGCACATTTTCAAAACTCCTGAACTGTCAATTGTCGAAAAATTTCTTCCTGTAGCTTTGGGACTTCGACGATTTCTTCTCATTGACACATTTTCAAAACTGTCGAACTACCGACTATCGAAATATCAAACCGACTAATCTGCAGACACGTAGCTCCAATAATGGATGGTCTGGATTGGTTCCGGACTTCGGGAATTCAGAGAAATTCTACTCCGTGCAATCTCAAACAGATTTCCCTAAACACCGAACTGCCGAACCACTTGGGGAAATCCAACAATTTTTCTTCTCTTGAATGATCTATGACTAAGAGTCACTCTGGGACTTTAGAGCTTCGAGTCTTCAGAGGATTTCCCTATTGAAACAACGTACAACCCCCAAACTATCGCAAATCAGGATATCAGAAACTGGGTAAGGCTCTTTTCGTGGACCTTCCATCAACTTCCCAGCCTTAGACCACATTTCTCCAAGATATGAGCAGTGGGTCACCCTCGAGCTGGGACTAAACTCAACCCAGGGTAAAGGGAATCCTAGGCTAGGCTAAGACTACGTAAAGATGAACAATGAAATAGGAAGGATTCCCTCCCAAGAGCCTACTTACGCCCACCAATCACAGACTCTCATTCCCCACGTGCTTGTCCCACCCCGGGAAACTACAACTTCACTATTCCACAGTCCATCGACTGCTCCACTTTCTTCCAGGGCTTCAACAACAAGTCAAATCAGGAATTCTCAGAGCTTTGTAGCTGCTCCTGGACTCCCTCTAGGAGAAATCACTTCCCCAACAATATCTCTCACCTAGAGAGAGTTGCTCATAGGCCTGAAAACCTGCTTCTTCAATCCATAGGCCTGACAACCCACCTCTTCAAAACCACAAGCCTGACAACTTGCTTCTTCCGTCCAACTCCTAAGTCAAATGAGTAACCACAGTAGAAAAATCGAGTATGGGTTTTGGTAATGACAGAAAGCCACACCAATCCAGAGAAACACATGGGTAGAAACATAAAAAATTCTAGGGCGTGATATGGCTCAGGAACTGTGCATTTGTGTTGTGCCTCATAGGAAAACGGGTTAGCTTCATGAGTTTGTAGGTTTCAGAGGTTGCAGAGGTCCATGATGGAGGAAATGGTTGGTTGCATGAATGCTCAGTCTGAGTGTGTGCATGAGTGGGGAGCATGGAAAGAATGGCGAATGAACCCCCACAATGACAGATTCCCCCCATAAAGTTGCATGCACCCAGGTTTACACATGACTCTCTTGTGAGTTCGTTCCTCCCCACTTGGAGTTCGTTCCTCTCCCCAAAGGAACTTAGGATAACAAGGGTTATTTCCCCAAACCTTAGTCTTTTAGGAAAATACATTATAATATTCCCTTGGCAATAAGTTGTCTAGCTTATCCCTTGTTCCCAGCCTCTCATCCCCATCCCTTTCCCTTACCTAGTAGAGCTTAGTCCCCCATAACTCTTTCTTCGTGGTTTCTCTACACGCAACGATGTATTTATATTAATGATGTGAGTATTTACATATAAAAAATCAGGCTCCCTGGCCTTCAACATCTAGGCTCTCCGGCCTAATAAACACATAAGCCTCCCAGATTATAAACACTTGGTTCACCAGCCTATAAACATCATTACAATTCAGCAGGGGCTCAACCTTAGGGTATTAAAATCCCCTCCCCTTATTTATGCACTGTCCTCAGTGCATCTTACTTACATAATATCAACAAGGATTCCAAAATCTTCAAAAAGATGTGGGTATTCTTCCTGCATAACATCTTCATGCTCCCAAGTTGCATCCTTAGGACCGTACCAGGTCCATTGGACTTTTACAATCCCTATGGATCGATTATGAAGCTGTTTGATTTTCTGGTCCAGAATGCATATTAGATGCACTTGAAAAGCACTTCCTTGCTCCACCTGAATCACATTCCAATCAATAACATGATTAGCATCAAGTATATATTTCTTGAGCAATGATATGTGGAATACATTATGAATAATCATAGATGCAGGTAATGCAAACATGTAAGCTACTAGTCCAATCCTCTCTAGGATTTCAAATGACCCACAATATCTGACTGCCAACTTAGAAAATTTTCCCAACTTTAGGGAACTTTTGTTGGCCTTCACCTTCAAGAAAACATGATCACTGTAAAGACCAGTTTTAAATTAACAACTAGTAATTCTACCAAATGCACAATAATTTCTACAAGCTGTATAAAGAAGAATAATTCCCAATTTACTTAACACTTACGCATATAAAAATTATCAATGGATAACAAATCTAACTAAACAATGGATAAATTGGAATTAAATACCTTAACTCTGATGCTGTTATCCGCAGCTTGTTGAACCTGATGTTGTTATCCGCAGCTTGCTCCTTCCTGCTTCTTTAGGAGACCACCCAAAACCGACCTCCCTGCCGACTAGTTAGCTTCTAGCCCTAGGATATCAACGGATATCCTAGCCCTCCGAGCCCAAAACCTCCAGCAACTCTGGTCCACTTTGTCAATGCCACTCACAAATTTCCTCCCTATGTCCAATACTCAGAGCTCTCCCAAATCCTTCTCCACTCCTGTCGAATGAATCCCCCTCCCAACTCCTTTCCCCCCCTTATTCCTCCTTCACCGCCTTCCCTTCATTTACTCCCCCACCTAATATCTTATCCCATTATTAAATACCTTATCCCATTATTAAATATCTTATCCATTCATTAATATGTTTCCATTTTCGGGAACGT